>JAEIFP010000424.1:0-82570 GCA_018903935.1 Drosophila insularis | reverse complement strand
TAGAATTTACATCAATAATTATCAAGGGGTTCAAAAATGGTAAACAAGCTGATGTCATATACACTGACTTCGATACGATTTTTCGAAGATATCAAAAAAATCAAAACAAGAGTGGTGGAAAGAGGCCAATTACAGGACGACATTTCTGACATCTTCTTGTGTGGATCCGATTCATACAATGGTAATGCAATTGCTTGCAGCAGCAACCAAACAAATTCAGACAATTCCTGGAGTGAGAAGAGAGGAAAGGGAGACAAAATAATTTCTTTTCTAAAGAAATATCCAACAGCTCCAATGAGTAGAATTTTGAGTTCATCAATATGGCTGAGCTCTAAATATAAATTTTTTGATATTAATTCGACACTTTTAAAAAATTGTTTACGAATTGTAAATAATTATATTTAATAATAATAATTAATAATAAATTATCAATTATTGAACTTTATAATTACTTCAAGACAGTAGATCCCCAGAATTTAGTTTTTAATGCTCCAGTCGGCAATATTCAAGAATATTATTATAGTATTCCAGAATCAGTTGAAATTTTAGATGAATTGTTAAATTTTCAATTTTCTTCAAATAAGAAAAATATTGAAAAATTCTTAATCAATTTATACTGTATTTTAGATAAATTGATACCAAAAAAAAAAATACAATTTTTATATTATCTCCCCCTAATGCAGGAAAGAATTTCTTTTTTGATACTTTTATACATTATTGTCTCAATTTCGGTCAAGTGGGTAATTTTAATAAATATTGTGCCTTCCCTTTAATGGAATGCGTTGACAAACGAGTAATATTATGGAATGAACCTTTAGTTGAATCAACAGCTAGTGAAACACTGAAAATGTTATTTGGTGGAGATACTCTATCTGCAAAAGTCAAATACTTAAGTTCCTTATCTATTTCGTATTCAGCAAAGCCTTTGATTCCGTTAATCATACCCTATTACTTTCGAAGCTGAGCGACATTGGGTTTCCACCCCTTTTCCTATCTCGGGTTCGAGAATATTTAACAAATAGAAAACAGAAGGTACTTTTTAAATCTTCTTTATCCGTTTCCATTCCTGTGACTTCTGGTGTACCTCAAGGTAGTCATCTTGGCCCTCTGCTTTTCACATTATTCATTAACGATCTTCCTTCAGTCATTGTTCATTCGCGATTCAGATTCCTTTAGTCGGCTACAAGCTGATCTTAAAAACTTTCAATCCTGGTGCCAGTTTAATCTACTAAATCTTAACACTACCAAATGTAAGGTAATGACTTTTTTTTCGTAACTCTCCTCAACTGGTCACTTATTTTCTAAATAATAATCCTTTAGAACGTCTAAATAATATGAATGATTTGGGCGTACTTATGGACCATAAGTTAAATTTTAACACCACGGTCCCACGGTCTCAAAGGCCATGAGTGTCCTAGGTTTCATTAAAAGATGGTCAAAAGAATTCGATGACCCTTATACAACTAAAGTTCTTTTTACTTCGCTTGTCCGTCCTATTTTCGAGTATAGATCTTGCATTTGGTCACCTCAATATGAGTCGCACCAGATTAGACTTGAATCCGTTCAAAAGCAGTTCTTGCTATTTGCTCTTCGTGGCTTAAGCTGGGATCGCATGTCAATTTGCCTTCGTATTCTAGTAGACTTCTCTTGATTAACCTTCCTTCCCTAACTAACCGTAGAACTATGCTTGGTGTCATTTTTATGCACAAGCTTCTAATTGGTGATATCGACTCGCCTGAGTTATTAGCTCAGGTAAATCTGTCGGTACCATGTAGACGGAGTAGACATCCTTTGATACCTTTATCCCGTAGTCCTTGTTCTTCTAACTATGCCATGTATGAACCTTTTAGGGTCCTCTGCTCTGATTACAACCTTCTATTCCCTGTAATCAGCTCAGAGTTTTCTGTCAATATGCTTAAAACATTTATCCTATCCCATTTAGTTAATAGATAACTATAGTATTATTTGTTTGTCTGTTTTTTCTCTTGTGTATTTGTCCACGCGATTCGTGCCGTGCGTTATACGGCTGCACCCTTCGGTCGGTCGTGTGGGAGGTGGGCAGTTATCTGCTTGGGCTCGCGCGTAACATGCTTTGTCCTGGTGTCGTAGGGGCCACTTGAACGTACTGCGCATAGTATCGTCAACGTCCGCTAAGTCGCTGAATTATCGTTGACATCTACTGAGGGTCCACTTAATGGCGATGGAATGATTGGAGTTTTTCGACCGGGCTAGGGATACATCACATTGTGGTTTGTAGACATTTTTCTTTCCGCATCCGTAGCAGAAAATGCTGCGCTCTTCTAAGCACATGTCCCATCTGTATCCCTCTATATCACAATTCGAAGAATTGTATTTCTTTTCCTTGACGAGAATTGCATTTATTTCCGGTTGAATATCTTCTTTCCCGGCATTTTCGTCTGTCTCTTCAAGAAAAGCGATATTCTTCCTTACATTTGTATATTTCGTAATGCGTTTTCCTGATTCTTCACGGAGAAGTTTAGATACCGACTCTATTGGAACGTATAATAACGCTTCTCGTACTTCGGAAATCAGGTTTCGTTGTAGCTGATGTACGAGTCGTTTTTCCTTAATAGGTACTGCCAATCTCGATCCAAAGTCATTACGTCTTCGTAGTACACATCAAATGCTTCACCATTCCTCTGTTTATGGTTACGTATTTCTTAAAGAAATTTAATCATCATCCTAAAAATCCTCATATTCTTGTTTCAAATCCAGACACAACTCTTTCCAAATAACTTCGTCATGTTCTTTTCGATAGCTCCAATACCATTCCTTGGCTCTTCCGGTTAACAGTAGGTGCAAATTTCTGCATACCGGTGTAAAATCACTCTGAAAATTGTCTACAGTTAATGCTTTTATTCTATATAAAAACTCTGATACTGTAGGACCTTTAGGAGACGCATGAAATTTAATACCCCAACTTTGTACTAATTGGGCGGCTTTTCCAGGATTAATGCAATGGTGAGATATTGAATCTGATCTTGGGGTTCTATCGCGATGCTGATTGTGGTTGCTAGATTGTCCAACTGATTATTTAAATTCAAATTTCCCAATCTCTGATCAATTAAATATTCCATTCTCTCAAAAATTTCATCTACATTTATCACAGCTACTCTATTTGAACTTGATTGTTGCTGTGATCTAGCTGAAAGCTGGTTGTGTTGATTGGCATTGTCCGGTTATCGTGCCGTTGAAGATTTGGGTTTTCTACCTCTACCTCCTGATTTTGACTGACAAGCCGGAGATGCTACATTACTTGATTGTGATTCCGATCTAGTATTATGGGTCTTCTTGTTTCTATTACTTATGTGACCCTCGGCTTGATTTGAATTTATAAAATTGACTAAAACTTTCCGGTGGCATAATTTCTTACAGAAATGACATTCCTGATGTTCTTGTATATAATTTTCTATATATTCCTGATGAAAAGCGTGATTACATATAGTAATCCTAAGCTCTTCTGTTTCTAAAAATACTTTCGACCAAATTGTACATTCTGCACCTGGTAGCACACTCAATTTTTCATTACTCCGAATTACTGGCATTTTGTGTTATTTTCCCACAAAAAAATATTAGGGGAGAGGGCCCAGTTATGACCCGGGTTTTGAAAAACCTCGAAATTTTTTCTTCAGTTCCGGAAAATAAAAAATTAGGAAGTTTAACAGTTAAATATTAACCAAACGCAATTTTTTTCCAAAGAATGTATGTTTATTTGAGTTACTCAAAAAATTTTGGAACAGATTTAATTTGGATAACTTTTTTTAGGCCGAAAAAAAAGTGGCCCAGTTATGACTCACTTTAAGAAATTCACTGAAAATAAGAAAATATGAAAGGAATGTCACACCAATTGTTGTAATTTTATGGTTTATTTATTATGTAGGCCTTCAATGGCAAAAACAATGAAAAAAAAACAAGAAAATGGCCTCCGATGGCCATAAATGACAACGATTTTTATTCCGCGTCGTCCATGTCACTTTCACAGTTTTTGCAAGTGAAATAACTTGCTTGCATGTTAGCGCACTTTGAATGAAACATTCAAGATTGAGATCTTTAAGAATATTCTCAGACAAACTGGTGTCAATATGTAAATTTCCTTTCCTTGTTGTTAAACAACAACAAAAATGTTGGAATGTGACAATTTTACATAATCCGAGTGCAAAAAAAAATGGGACACCCCAGCTGAGTCATAACCGGGCCTTTTTATAAATTAAAGTTTAAATTTATATTTTTTATAGGCACTACATAATCAAATAAATTTTTATAGAATCACAAAATATACGGCAAATACAATATTTTGATGCATTACACTCACCTTTTCACTGTTAATTTCACAAAATTTTGATACTTTGAAAAAAATGAAAAAAAAAATTTTCACACGATTTTCAACACGATGTTTGGTACGCGTATATACATACAATACGAATTTTATCGTTGGGGTCTGTCCAAAAACTGCAGAACGTCTAACAAACATGATTTACAGGGCTCAAACTGTCATTCAATACCGCATTTCAAAAATATTTCAGAATGTCATCACTGGGCCTGAGTCACAACTGGGCCCTCTCCCCTACTATAAATACTTTATTTAATTTTTGCTAATATATTTTATCATATAACGATTATCTTCCTTGTTTTGAAAGCGAGGGTAAGCAAAATTATAGGTGCGTTACTAATATAGAGGGAGAATTGAACTATTCGATAGTTCAATCTCAGAAATTTATATATGAAGGGATAGAGAGATCTTATCGTCCTAATCATTTATATCAAATCCAAAACGAAAAGACTAATTTCAAACAATATCCCAAACTAACTCACTTTGTATCATCGGGCCTAGCCAAATATCTGTAGTTTTAAATGATTAAGCAGTCAATTCATCGATATCCGCTGAAACATTTGTTCTATTGTGATTATAAGCAATGCACGAAATCAATAAACTACAATGCTAACGCCGACATCTCAAGCCTATTATGCTTTCTGGTCGTAAAATTGAAACAATCAAAATTGACGAATCCCAAGAAAAACACCGCCTATAATATACGTCTGTTACTATATTATATAGTTTGTATAAATTAACACTTTCCTTGTTCTCCGTAGGAAAATAAATAAAATTTTTTAAAAATCTTTATTAGTTTTTACGTTCACAAATCTTTTAGTTTACTGGAAGACTTTAAGACTATGACTACTATGAACAAGGATCGCGGAGCTCCAACGAAGTTACAAGTTGCACTCAGGTTGAAGACTGATTTTGGGTTGATCGATTATGTTTGAATGAAGCCTCTGGTGTTGGGCGTCGTTGGTGACAGCGACATCTGCTGAGTCCAAAAGTCCAACGATGGCGTGGGATCTGTTTATCGATGAATTGATTTAGGCGACTTGAAGTCTGGTGTACCGAACTTGATCTGTTTATTGCCGAATTGTAGAATTGGGCGACTTGCTGTCTGATGTACTGAACACGACACCATTCCCATAGGAATGTTTAGTCTGGTAGTTATTGTTTGTGCCGATGCCCATTATGACGAGTCTTGACTATTGTAAGATGATTGTGGGCGCGGTCATAAAATATTTATAGGTTTATAGCATGCCTGGTCTTAACTCCTCCCCTCTTAAATGCGGGCGTCCTCGGCCGCTACCACATACTGTACGGGTGTGATCAGCATGACCATTGGAGGATTGCTTTCTGTTGGTCTGTGAATGCATCGCTTCTTGATGACCCAGTAGATTATTGCTGTAATACTCAGGAGTGCTAGAATGATCCAGTAGGATGATGAAATGATTACGTTATTAGTTTGAATTTTTTCCAAGTTATCTGTATTGTTCAGATGTAGCTCTTTAATCATTTCCAATGATAAGATCTCGCCTTGGTGTTTTTTATCTGATATGAGTTGTAGTAGTGGCGGCTGGACTTCGACTTCACGTTTGGTCTTCATGATGTACCATGCATCGTCTATATTGATGGTTGCGTTTTGCGACTGGATCACGAAGGTTCCATCCAACGTAAGATTTTCTCCGTCAATGTTGATGGTTCCTTTAAATTGGTTTAGCAAAAGTGTACCGGGAGCCACCTCTGAATGCGTTTTAACGTGTTGATCGTTCGTAGTTTGGCAATTTGGTTTTTTCCTGTAGAAATACGCTCCTATACATTTGCTATTCTTTAAGTCAATTAAATCTTCCAGTTTACATAGTATCTTATCATTTAGATTTTTACATTTGTTCTTATTAGCTAACCCGAAGTATTGTTTATTACATTTCAGTATATGTCCATAATCTATTTTTTCTATTGTTTTTTCATTTTTTATACGTAGTGCAATAATTTTTTTACATTGTTCTCTTATTACCCTAGGAATACTAACAATATAAAGAAGGGCTCTGCCGTCAGATGCAATACTTACTTCGGCAAATTCTATTAGCTCTTCAATATTTACAAACGTTAGGCTTTCTTCAGCAATTGATTCAATGATATTTATTTCTGCTGGTGATAGAATTAAAGAATTTATGGTATTGGCCTTGGCCCAATCTATTGCATAAATGACATTAGTAATTTCTTCTCTTAATAAGCTTAATTTGTATTTTGACATTTCTATTTCTTCTGCTTTATCTTGTAGTAGAAAATGTCCAATCAATGATCAAACACACATCGGTCTGGTTTAATTGAGTTCTGTTTATTCAATGATTCTTAATTCTATAACAATTGTCGACTATAGCTAATACCGCGTAGCTGCGCTGCCAGTAATGCAGGCAGAGGAGCGGTATGCTTATGTATAAACATATTTATGTATAAATGTATAAATATTTACATAAGAGTATGTATGTATGTATCCCGTTGCGGCGGGAGAGTGAGGATGTATCATATTGCATATTGGGCCAAAGCGGCCGCGCGTGTTATATTTGCCGACACAGCAATTGTCCAGCACCATGCACTCATGGGTGGTCATGTTACTTGAGAGGCCAATACACTTGAATGTTGCGCACATAAATATTGCTACAATATGTTTGTAATGTTGTTAATATGTTATTCCAAAACATGCTACATCCCCCCTCTTTAGAAAAATAACGTAATTATTTGGAGTTATTTTCTAATTTTTATTATGTATAAATTTATTTGTTTATTATTGTTATAATTTTTTTTTTTATATATATATTAATTGGTTAAAATTTTTAACCTATCCTTATGCACCAATTGCTTCTTATTCTTTGTATCTCTAATTAAAATGTTATCCCTATCTTTTATTTCTTCTATGATGTATGGGCCTAAATACTTAGATTCTAGCTTATGACCTGTATCATTACGCAATAAAACCTTATCTCCTATTTCTAATACAATATTTTTTACTTTTTTATCATATAATTCCTTATTCTTCGCTTTGTGCTGTTCTAACATAATTCTGGCTCTTTTATAAGCCTGTTCTAATCTAAATTTTGATTCCTTAGCATAATCTTCTATGTTGTATAGTGGATTTATCTTATCAACACTATTAAATTGTTGAGGTAAATTAGAAGTTTTACCGAATACCAACTCATATGGACAATAATCATGTGCCATAGAGGGCGTTGTATTAAAACCAAATGCGAAGTATCGTATCCATACATCCCAGTCAGTTTTGTCAACTGAAATGTATGATCGTAAGAATTCGTTAAGTGTTCGATGGCTTCGCTCCACAGTGCCTACAGTGTGGTGATGATGTGCAGTTGAAGTTATTTTCTTTATTTGCAAGTTTTTGCATAACTCTTCAATTATTGAGTTTCTATATTCTGTTCCCATGTCCGTAATGAACGTCTTCATTGGACCGTACTGCAGAATGAAATCTTCAAATACAGCTTTCGCTACTGTTTTTGCACTTTTGTCTTTAATTGGTATTATTACAAGATATTTTGTTAGGTCGCAGACTAAAGTTACTGCGTATTCATTTCCGTGTTCTGATTTTGGAAGTGGATCGATCGTATCCACAATAACACTATCGAAAGCCTGTTGTGGCGTTTCAGTTATAATTAACGGAGTTTTTGTATGTTTTGTTATTTTCGCTTTTTGGCACTTATTACATATTTTTCCAATAGTAATGCCTTTTTATTTTGGCTATAGTTCTTAATATTCTAGTATGACCTCCTTGTATAGGGTCATCGTGGAACGTAAACAGTATTGCTTCTTTTTCTTTATCATTATTTGATAATAGGGTCACCGGCTTAAGTAGCGCTACTCTTAAAAATTTCAATATTTTATTGCCCATATTTTTGAAAGATTCTATTGAAATAGTTTCAAAGATCTTTTCACTCGGTGCCACTTTGACTTGACTGATATTGAGTATACCGGCTTCTTTTTCGAGCCTTTGAAACAATTGACCTAAGTCAAGGATTCCATTGGTATACATATCGCAAATGTCAATTCTTGCTATAACTTTCTTGCCATGTTTGAATATGCTTAAAGAATCAGTTATTCGCAAGGTCACTACTTTTCGTACTTCGTCATTTACAATGACGTCATATATATTGGGCTTAGAAGCATTAAGAGATTGCTTTTGCAACTCTTTTATATTATTCTCTTTTTCTTTTCCTGCGCAGGAATTTGACTGTTTACTTTGGTTTCTGGTAGTGACTCTCAGAATTTTGTTACTAGTTTGTATATTTTGTAAGTCCTGTATTGTTATTCTTGATAGCGCGTCGGCTACGAAATTATCTTTCCCCTTTAGATACTCTACCGTAAAATCGTTTTCCTCTAGTTCAAGTCGCATTCTAGTTAGCTTGGAACTTGGATTTGTCATTGAAAACAAATAAGTTAATGCTCTGTGATCTGTTTTGACAGTAAAATGTCTACCATAAATGTATGGTCTGAAGTGCGTGATTGCCCAGTGAATCGCTACTGGAAGCTGTAGTCCCTTTTTATTTTCTGTTAGGGCTGCTCCACATGCATATTTACTTGCGTCAGTGATTATGCAAAATTCTTTGCTAAAATCTGGGTACTGTGTTAGAGTTGGGTTCATTAATGCTGATTTTAAATGCTCGAACGCATTTTGACAATCGCTTGTCCACTCGAATTTAACATTTTTTTTTTACATAATCTTGTTATGTGACGAGAATATTCAGCGAAGTTTTGTATAAATCTTCGATAATAGTTGCAAAATGCAATGAATCTTCTAGCGCTGTCCGCATCATGTGGGACTGGATAATTTTGAATGACATCATACTTTGTGTCATCAGGCAAGATTCCTTTATCTGTGCACTTATGTCCCAAAAAGGTGACTTCATGCATAAAATATCAAAGAAGCTAACATCGGCTGTGCCGAAGTTTATATACCCTTGCAGTCCATGGCCATAATATTTTTACATGTTCCAAACTCTTTTTCTGTATCTCAATTCATTAATGCACAGAACCTTTCAAATATCATTTGAATTTCTTCTTCTTCTTCCCCAACCCCTTTTACACGCATGCCGCGATTCGCACGCATACACATATAGTTTATGTAGCGTTGCGTCTGTATATGTGCATGCGTGTGCTCTGTTGATTTGATGATGACGTAGTAGGCAGCAAGTTGAACCGATTTATATCGGCTGTAAGTTGGGTTCTGTATATCCGATCAGATTCAAATTTTGGGATCTGATATTTTATACATAATACTATCATATTGGTAAATTTCATGGGGATACTCCAATTTTTGCAAAAATGTTTCTTCTAGAGCTATATGATATAGTGGTCCGATCCCAAAGATTTTCATACTTTATCTCACCCGGGTAAAAAAAAGCTCCCAAAAAAAATTTCATCCCGATAGCTCTTAAGATGGCTGAGTAAAACGCGTACGCACCGACGGACAGACGGACAGACGGACATGGCTATATCGACTTAGCTTCTCATGCTGATCAAGAATATATATACTTTATGGGGTCGGAAACGTCTCCTTCTGTGCGTTACAAACATCTGACCAATTTTATAATACCCTCTGCAAGGGTATAAAAATGAACATTTTTCAGGATGTAACTTTAGGTTGTGTTGCCTACACTCCTCAAAAACATCTGTTAGATTATTGATCATGTGTTTTTCGGAACAACCTATGACTATTAAGTCATCCATGTAAAGGAATGCTTGCGAAGGTTCAAGGCCAGTGTATGCTATAGTCATCATTCTCTGGAACGAATTTGACGCTATTTTTAAACCGAATGGTAGTCGCGTGAAGCGATATGAGCCATTACATGTTGAAAAGGATGTTATGTCCCGTGACTCTTCTTCGAGTTCAATTTGATGAAAACCTGACATTAGGTCGAGGCCTGAAAAATACTTTGCTCTACCTAGTTGGTCTAAAATGTCATCAATTCTAGGTAATGGAAATTTATCGGACAACAGTTTTTTATTAATTTGACGATAGTGAATTACTAATCGCCATTTTTTATTTTCAGCACTTGGTAACGATTTTTTAGGTACCAATAAAAGTGGGCTATTGTAAGGAGATACAGAGGGCTCAACTATTTCGTTTGTATAAGCTTTTGGACTTGTCGTTGTATTTCGTCTTTCTGACTATGAGGATTTCTATAATTTTTAATGTAAATAGGTTCATCGTCCACCAGTCTTAATTTTTGTTTGTAGAAGTTATTTGTTGTTATTGATTCGGTTTCTAGTCCGAATACATCACTATAATTCTTGCACAATTTCGTAAGTTGGCTGTGAAACTGTGGGGGAAAATTTTTTGATAACGTAGTTAGTACTGCGTTTTCACGCTGTTCATTGTTTGCTTCGATTATTTCGTAGCTGGAAAGCGGTTCATACTTCAAACTTGATATGTTTACTATTTGATCTTTATTTGTGGTATTTAGCAGTCTTATGACTGCGTTTTGAGGTTTAGTTATGGTATTTGCCAAATATGTAAATACCATGTTGAATTTCTTGGTTTGGAATTAATACACTGTCTTCTTGTGAACTTATTTCAATTTTTCGGACAACTTGGGATCTTGCTGGTAAAACTATTGAATTATTACCAGCACTGTACGATATTGGTACGTATATCGGATATTTTAGGTTATTTGGTCGAATTATTAACCAGTCTTCGGATGGATTGAAATATAATTGACAGTTATATTTTCTTATGAAATCGATTCCTAGTATTCCATCACATGGAATAGCGAATAGGTTATTAACGATGTGAAAGTTGTGTGGAACTATATATTTTGAAGATTGTATTTCGACAGAAGTAAACCCTATGGATTTAGTTACTTCTTGACTAATTCCTTGTATATTTATTATGTTATTGGTTTGGACACTTTGAAAACTGTCTGAGTTTTCTTTTACGATCGATATTTCCGATCCTGTGTCTATTAAAAATACTAGCTTTTTCCCAGTTGCTACATTCGTGAAGGTAACGAACGTATTTTGATTAAGACTGATAGCGTGAATCTTATTACTCATTACTGCTGAGTATCTAAAGGTGCTTGGGAGTTTCCCGAAGCATTCTGTGCTACCCTAACATTATTGTTATTATAACCGTTTTGTCGGTTATTTCCTCGGTTACCTCTATTATTTCCGTTGTAACCTCGGTTATTTCCTCTGTAACTATTATTCCTATTTTGTCTGTAATTTTGGCCGTTATTGTTATTGTTATAATTGTTGTAATAACCACGACCATTGCCTCTACCACGATAATTATATTTGTTATTATAATTACCACGGTTTCTTTGAGCAAACAGAACCGTATTTGGATTGCCTGTTATTTCATTACTTTTTTGTAAATTCTTTGCTATGGCCTCATCCATGGTTTTGGAAATTGCCAGAGTCGAGTATAGTTTTTATTCTGTTTTGTTCGCAATTTCCGATCATTGCTTCTATAGCATCGTCTGTGCTATTCTTAAGAGCAAGTGCTGCTGGCATACCTTCATCGATATACGCAGCTTGAACGGTTTTGCGTAAATTATCAATCTCCAAAGTAAATTTGTCAGCGGTTTTACCTTTCTGAGTTGTGTTCTTCAATTTGGCTTTTATAACCTTGGATGTTTCACCATTTACAACGCCTTGCAATTTTTGTATTATTGCTTCAATTGAAGTTGCTTGTTGCACTTCATATAGTGTTGGGCCAATAATTTTTGATTTTATTACCTCAACTGCTATACTTTCGTAGTCGCCTTTCATCATATCTACCAACTTCAGAGCTGTTACAAATCTTTGGAGTTGCATTTTCGTACCGTTAAATTCAGGTATGGCTATATTTATATCTTTCATATATGCCCTTCGGGCATTTAATTCTGCCATCCTGTCCGTTGTGTTTATTACACTTGTATTAATTTCTAAATCTGATTCGTTGTCCTGTTCAGACAACGCTTCTGTATCAGGTAATGTTAATAGCGCAGGAATTGTTAGATCGTTTAGATCTTTCTCTTCTATTTCTTCCTCGCTTGTTTCAGGTTCTTCACCTTCTTACTCTGTTTCCTTTTTACTGGTGTCTATGCTCAGAGGTGAATTAAGTACGGTAGGTATGAATATATTAAGATTGTATTTTGTCTTTTGTTTTACCTATTCTCTCTCTATTAACATGCACTAAATTTCTGGCTTCGTTGAAAGAAGGTTTTCTTAGTAAGAATCTGTTATACGATATTTTTATGGATTTTTCCATAAGTTCTACAATATTTCTTTTAAATTTGTAGTTTTTAAGTATCCAAAATTTTATTTCCTTGTACTTTTTATTTACTGGTCCTGAGTGTATCAGGAAATCAAAAAAAGGAATACATTTTTGGAGATGTTTAGTTTCGACTTTATTCATACTTATTCAATTTGTATTTAAACTTGGTAATTTTTTGACAACTTATTGTTGTTGGGCTTCATCCATCAAGTAGAAGCGAAATGTATTTGTTGAATTTGAGAAACTACATATATTTGGTACTGTGACTATAAAGCTCATCTGTACCATTGGACTTCCTTGAATTGGGAATTCTTCTCCCGTTATATCAAGATATGCTGATCTGATCTGTACTAAACATATAGAGTTTTGTGCCGAGTTATTATTACCTGTTCTAAAAACCTCAACTAAATCTGCTGCAATTGTAGGATTCCTTCTTACTATTCTCCTATAATAGTCGTCTAATGTACTCATCTTAATCAATTGATATATATATTTTGGATTTTTTTTTTCGTGTATTTATTTATTTTTTTTTTTTTTTTTGTTTCAAATGCACTGTTACAATAATTGATGCATATGTTATTTAGATAGTATCCAGATCATTAGCATGGCTTAAGGCTCTTTTTGTTACACATTTGTTGTGTAATGTATATGCTTTGTATAACACATATGCGCACATTATTACCACAATTATTAATAAAAGTGCATTTGTTGGCTTTAAATCTACATTTGATGACTCTATTTTGTTGATTACGTGTGCAGTGGAGTCCACTGTTTTGGTATCTATTAGCCCCATTTTGGGTTCAACAAATATGTCATCAAACTTGCTTATTTTGTTATTAATCATTCCATTTAAAGGAAAATTTTAATTAAAAATTCTGTTTATTTCTAGTACGTTTCTAATACGTTTGCAGTGGAGTCCACTGTTTTGGTATCTATTAGCCCCATTTTGGGTTCAACAAATATGTCATCAAACTTGCTTATTTTGTTATTAATCATTCCATTTAAAGGAAAATTTTAATTAAAAATTCTGTTTATTTCTAGTATTTTAGTTTTTAAATGTTTTAAATGTAGTGTAATAATAATATAGTAATGTTTTGACTATTCTTTTTTTTTTTTTACATATGTTCCTGCCTACTTTTTCGTATGGTTTTTAGGCCACACTCTAATTGGACAGCTTTAATGCCGCACAATTGTACATTGATTGTTTTAATTCTATATAAAAAAAAATTTGCATCGTAGTACACTCAAAAAAAATGTGCGACGCAGCGCATCAGCTGGTCGTCGCCGGTTGGTACGCTGATGTTCCATCGATGGCGTAAAAAGCGGCCTGCTTTTCACGCTTGTAGTTTCAGCTGCTGATGTCCGGGGCCTCTGAGCTCAGGTGGTTACGGTGCCGGTCTTCGCACCAGATTTGTTGATACCCTGTTTTTTAGGGCGACACTTCCTTTCCTTGGGGACTGGCTTTTCGCTTGGTGTCCCGTAGCAATGGCTGCATGTATACTCGCAGTATGCTGAGTATATATATATATAGCCCTCGCAGTCGTTTGGGCAGACCTTTTTTGTGTTTCCGGTAATTCCTTCACAGTTTGTGGACTTATTTTTATTTTTGGTTTTGCCACGTTTTGAATCGTAGAGTATGGGATTCTGGTTGTTGTGGTTTTATTTTTTATACCATACACCCATAGGGTGAAATGGTATATTAAAGTCGCCAAAATGTATGTAACAGGCAGAAGGAAGCTTTTCCGACCCCATAAAGTATATATATTCTTGATCAGCATCAACAGCCGAGACGATCTAGCCATGTCCGTCTGTCCGTCCGTCCGTCCGTCCGTCCGTCTGTATGAACACCTAGATCTCGGAGACTATAAGAGCTAGAGCCACCAAATTTGGTATGTAGACTCGTGTCATATGTACGCTTATCGAGTTTGTTTCAAATGTTTGCCACGCCCCCTACCGCCCCCGCAAATGATATAAAACCGATTTTCTTAAACACCATAGCAACTAGAGACACAAAATTTGGTATGTATATTTGCTTAGTAAACGCGCACATTTTGTATTTATAAAAATTTTGCCACGCCCCCTACCGCCCCCGCAAATCAAATAAAACCGATTTTCTCAAAACCTATTTTAGCTAGAGACACCATAGTTGGTAGAAATATTTGCTTAGTAATTGCGCACAGTTTTGATGTGTAAAGATTTTGCCACGCCCCCCTCCGCCCCCGTAATTTGAAAAAACTCGATTATCTCCCGTAATTTTCTACCTTGTGCAATCAAATTTAGCACACTTAAATTTGATACTAATATCAAGCAAAATACCAAATTTGATCAAAATCGGAATAAAAATAGTCAAGTTATGCATATAAACGTTTTTCCATATGGCAGGAAGTGGCCGTTGGCTGGTGGGGGCTCTAGGGTGCTCGAATACTTGAGTGAGCGAAATACTAAGATATGCTTCTAAAAAGCATGCAAACAGTTTTTTTTAAAAATACGAAAATGCATTGGTTATTATAAATTTAAAATATTTGTTTTACTGGTGTATGGTATATCCACGTCGGCGAGACGACTTACTTACTTCATTATTTCCAGTAACTGGTTTTTTATAAACTCTACCTCGGCGTGTAATTTCACCAAGGTATTCCAATTAATTTTTTCTGGGCTATTTAGTAGCCTCAATATCTGAGCCTTTTTGGCTTTCAATTTTTTTACCACACCAGATTTTTTTCCCATCACTCTACTTACTGTGATTGTATTTTCCTTCCTTGTTCATTTTCCAGCAAATAATTTTTCAAGTTTATCGTCTGATGGTCACTCCTTTTAATGTTTAGTGACCACTGTCACGGTCGCCATGTAGTAGAAAATGTCCAATCAATGATGAAACACACACATCGGTCTGGTTTAATTGAGTTCTGTTTATTGAATGATTCTTAATTCTATAACAATTGTCGACTATAGCTAAGACCGCGTAGCTGTGCTGCCAGTAATGCAGGCAGAGGAGCGGTATGCTTATGTATAAACATATTTATGTATAAATGTATAAATATTTACATAAGAGTATGTATGTATGTATCCCGTTGCGGCGGGAGAGTGAGGATGTATTATATTGCATATTGGACCAACGCGGCCGCGCGTGTTATATTTGCCGACACAGCAATTGTCCAGCACCATGCACTCATGGGTGGTCATGTTACTTGAGAGGCAAATACACTTGAATGTTGCGCACATAAATATTGCTACAATATGTTTGTAATGTTGTTAATATGTTATTCCAAAACATGCTACAATCTTCTGATTCCGGTTTGTTTTTAAGTAACAAAGAGTTAGTTATTTTGACCAAATCGTTTATCTTATTTTCTACTGGGTTATTTATTATTACTTGTTTGTTATTATTCGTTAGCTTTTGTTTTGTACAACCTGCTTCAATACCGACAATGCCTGTTGATACTTTTCTATTTCTACCACGTGGATGATCTTAAAGGTACCATTCTGCCTTGCTACTATTCCGGTTTCCAACATTACCACCGTAGATTTTGAGTAATCCAAGATAGTCGTGTGTCCCCAGCAGGCTGGTAACAAGATTAACCTGTCGAAAAAGGATGTTGATCAGTATTTTAGCTGATTTTTATGCACTATCCTGCATGACATGGTTTTAACCTTTGTATTCAAATCTTCAGCTACTTTTTCTTTTTTATATCTTGGAGTTAGTTTAGAACCTAACTTTCTGTTGATCTTAACATATATTGTGTCACCTGGATCGTAGATTTTTATAGGTTCTTTTTTCCTGTTGTGATATTGTAAATCGGAATCCTGCTTATCTGAAATTTTCCTTGAAATTTTTTCCCTTTCGAGTACTAATTTTTCTGGTGAGTGTGCTAAGTGTACCGCAAAGAATGCTTCTATTGGTTTTCTATTAGTGGTGCTATGGATCGTTCTATTATACTCATCTACGGCTCTGAATATTAGGTCTTCGAATTCCAACTCAGGATGCTCAACCTTTAAACATCTCATAATTTCTGTGAATGTCGAATGGAATCTTTCTACTTGGCCATTGCTAGACGATGTATATGGTGGGGTTGTATGGACATTTATGCCTATCTGATTATTCAAAAGAAATTTTATTGACGCTGAACTCAGGGATTTTTCATTATCCATGACTACCGTTTTGGTCACATTAAAAGCTACTAATAACTCGCGAAGTGGTACCTTTAAATATTCCGCTGCTTTTGAATTTACTAGTTTTATTTGCACATACTTTGATAACTTGTCTATTTTTGTTAGGATAATCTTATTCTGTGTTGAATACAAATCTATGTGTATGATTTCTCCTGGATAACTAGGAATGGGTGATGGATGAATTTCTTGATTTGGGGGGTGTCTTTGGTATTTTGAAAGTTTACATGTTTGACAGTCTTTTACTACTGCTTCTATTTTCTTTTTCATACGGGGAAAAAAAAATTTCGATAAAATTTGCTTTTTGTTCTCCAATGCGTTTCTATGGGCTCTCTCTAACATGTTCTTTTGCTATGATTTCTTGTTGCTGGCTATGGTCATGGACATCTGTAGTTTGAATCTGCGTGAATCTTGCTTTATAGTTCCTAAAATGTTCCGGAAATATGGATTGGATCTTTCCCATAATACTTTCGGAAGTGAAAATACCATTTACCATTCTAGGATCCATTTTTGCTTTTTAAATTGTTACAAGATCACTCTCTGAAGAATTTCTCCTTACTACTGTATGTCTATGGTATGAAGGAACGGTAATTCGAATGTCGTTGATTCGTTATCGCCGGTGAGAATTATTAATTGGTTTTTAAAGACGTTAATGGGAATGTCCATTGTTGGTATAAGTTCATGACCTGAGCTTTCATCGCTATGCACAGTGGCTGCTGACGTGCTGCTAGCATTTATGCTAGTAGGATTTCTAGAAAGTGCGTCTGCTACTACATTTGAGATACCCGGTTTATACTTCAACTCATAATTGTACTCCTCCAGGTAGCTTTTCCACTTTTTCAACTTTGCATTGTTGTTCTTGGGGCTAAGTGCATAGGTAAGCGGTTGATGATCAGTGTAGATGGTCACTTTTGACTTACCATAAAGGTACATCCTCAATTTTTCCAAGGACCATACTATGGCTAACATTTCCCTCTCGTTTGTAGCATAATTTTCTTCTGTTTTAGATAACGCTCTAGATATAAATGTAATCGGTCTCCCGTTTTGTTCTAGTGATGCACCTATTGCTATATTCGAGGCATCTGTAGTCAGATGAAATTCTTGATTGAAATCGGGATATGCTAATACTACGTCTTGTGAAATTAATGAATTTTTCACTTTCTCAAAAGAGTCATGTACTTCTTTGCCGAAACGAATTTCAATTATATTGGAAACATTCTTTTTAGTTCTGCCATGTTCGCCACGCAATAAAGCTGTAAGGGGTCTTGCTAATTTAGCAAAATCTTTAATGAATCTCCTATAATAGCTGGCTAAAACCCAAGAAGGACCTTAGTTGTTTTAGGTTCTTTGGTGTAGGGAAGTTTTTGATAGCCTGCACCTTTTCTGGGTTGGTTTTAACACCTTCCTTTTATATTACTACGCCTAGGAAATCAACACTATGTTTGAGGAATTTACATTTATCTACCTGTACTTTCATGTTTGCTTCTGACAAAGTAGAGAATACTGCGGCCAAATGACGAAAATGTTCTTCCACTATGTTTGAGGAATTTACATTTATCTACCTGTACTTTCATGTTTGCTTCTGACAAAGTAGAGAATACTGCGGCCAAATGACGAAAATGTTCTTCCTCAGATTTGCTGAATATTATGATATCATCGATATAAACTTAGCATATTTTTCCTATATGTTCTCTTAATATGTCATCAAGGGCTCTTTGAAATATTGATGGGGAATTTTTCAAACCGAAGGGGAGTCTAGAAAATTTGTATTTCCCTCCGTTTACAGCGAACGCTGTTTTTAATATCAGATTTCTTTAGAGGAAGTATCGTTGCGTAAGTCAACTTCATGTCTGGTCTCGCGAATAGCGATTTGTATTCCTCTTGAAGTGCTTCTAGCTTTAATTTTTGTTGACCCGAGAGTTGATCTGAATTGATCGTGTGGACTTGCTGAGTTTGCATTTGTCTCATTTTAACAACATGAGAGTTGTTGACGTATAATAGATTTTTTTCCCACATCTATAATGGCATTAAGTTCTTTTAATGTATCGTTGCCTAAGATTCCATTAAACGATTCCAAATTTGACAGTAGAAAAAAGATTATAGGTTTGTTGGGTTCATTGAAAAGACCCAAGTAGACATGTTCCGAAATTAAGATGCGTCCACTTACAGTTCTCCCATAGAACTTGTTCTCGTTTGTTTTTACATTTCTGGCTACTTCTGGTTGGATGTAATTATTTTTATTTGAACCGGTGTCTATTAAAAAATTGTATACTGTTCCGTCTTTGTCCCGGACTACAAAGTACGGCAAAGAGGAACATTTCATCCTAAAAAATTGACAGTATCCTCAATTTGTGGGAGAGGATCTTGAACTATGGTTTGTGATACCTCTTTATTTTGCGGAATTAACTCGGACATATCACCTTGAGCGGTGAAATATTCTTCCTGTTGTTGATACTCTGAAAACTGTGAATATGGAACTACTTGGAAATAATCATCTTGCTCTTGATATTCGGACTGAACTTCGGACGTATTAACCTGAGGTTCTTCTTGCATTGGAGTACTATATGATTCATTTTGTGCTTCAGCTCCAATGTGGAACTGTCTTTGAATTTTATTCGGAAAATTTGTTATAGGCTGGTTTACTCTTTTCAACAAAATTGGCTGTTGTGAGGGATTGGTATTTGGTCTGTTTATGTAGTTTACTTTTCTGGTCATGATGGAACCGTCTACTTCCATTGGAGTAGATTTTGGTTGCGGTTTCGGGGTGAATGGTCTAGGTGGTGCATTAAGGAATGGCTGGTTATTATTTCGGAACGGGTTATTCTGAGGAATATTATAGCTCTGTATCTGTCTGGGGTTATACCAGTTTGTATTAATGTGTGGTTTAGGGGGAAGTACGGTGGTTGAGGGAACATATTGATCTTATTGTGTTGTACTGGTTTATGTGATATATTCGGACGAGGGTATTGGTAACGGAGGCCAATAGAATTTTTGGCGCGTTTATTATCTACTGCATCTATTAATTGCAATGCATGTTTTAGATTAAGAGGCTGCGCTATACTTAATCTGTCTGCTAGGTCACCATTCAAGCCTCTAATAAAAGTATCCAAAGCTCTGTCCTTTATATGTTTCGACATGACCATTCTAACTTCTGGGCTGTGTCCCATATTCTTGATTTGATCAATAATTAAAGACATTTGTTGATGTACTGCAAAATAGAACTCATGAATGGTACTATTCTTCTGGCTCATGGAAAATAATTGATATCCTAGTGTACCTGGGTCTCGTCTATCCAAATACTCTTCTAAAAGGCATTTCGAGATTGCATCCCAATGCAATGCGGTATCATTTGCTTTCAACACTGAGTCTGCATGACCGGTAATTTTGTCTCTAGCCGTCAACAGTATCACGAAATATTTTGGTGTTCCCTGTAAGGGAGCAAAAACCTCCATTATGCGTGAAGCTGTAGAAAACCATGTTGTAAACTCTGCTGGATTACCTGAAAATTCTCCAAGTCGTTTCACTAAATCTGGAACCCTTTCCAAATCGTTCCAATTGTCATTTAAATTTGGGGTTAAATCTTTATATACTGGGTGAAAAATTATTATTGTTGTGGGCACGGCGTCGGCCACTTGACATCCTGCCGTTGTGATCGTTTTGGGTTAGTTTACAATTACAAGTGTTTTTTCCCACAACGCGTGTGGCTGATTGTAATTCTAGTCATATGCTATGTTAGTTGTTTGTGACACAAATACATTTGTATTACATTTTCTTTAATGCATCTGATTTGGTGAAGCCGCTTCAGATGAACACGATGTTTATTCTTAAACACTGGGTTTTCTGTTTGTGACGAGTTCAAGCGCTCAATATAATTCTCCATTCTAGCTGCTAATATAACATCTATAGCTGCATCTAAGCCTTGGATAGAAACTGCTTCTATATGTCTACCTGCAGAACCTGAGGTTGATGCCATTTGTGGCTCTGTAGCTTCACGATTTCCTGGCTGAAGAACTGAGGCTTTCACCCAACTATCATCAGGCATTTTTCAATTAAAAAGGGGAAGTATTTCACTTAAAAGAAAAACAGATACGTAACACAATCGCGTTGAATAAGAAAAAGCAAGTTCGCGGCGCGGTTGGAAATGGCTTTCGGTTCTCAGGATAGTTGTTAGTAAGGATAAATATTTTAAGGGTTAGTTGATTTTTTCTTTTTTTTTTTGTAAAAAAAAAAGCTTAACTAATCGATTTTCCTCTTTTGATTCATTTGTTTTCTTTTAGAACTTAACTAATTGATTTTTTTATTTTAATTCTTCTGTTTCCTTTTTTAGGATTTAACTGATTGATTTTCTTTTTTTTTCTTAGATAATAGACAATCATTGTTTCGTTTTTTTTTTTCTTTTTAAATTATAACTTTCGTTTTGATTTGATATAATGTTTTTATTTTCGTCGACACTTAAGGCATTTAACGCGTTTTCTTGGTCACGATCACTGATATCTGTCCTAACACTCGATGAAGTTTTATTTAGCAGGGTCCCTGCTCGGGCGCCAATTAACACTTTCCTTGTTCTCCGTAGGAAAAAAATAAAATTTATTTAAAAATCTTTATTAGTTTTACGTTCACAAATCTTTTAGTTTACTGGAAGACTTTAAGACAACTACTATGAACAAGGATCGCGGAGCTCCAACGAAGTTACAAGTTGCACTCAGGTTGAAGACTGATTTTGGGTTGATCGATTATGTTTGAATGAAGCCTCTGGTGTTGGGCGTCGTTGGTGACAGCGACATCTGCTGAGTCCAAAAGTCCAACGATGGCGTGGGATCTATTTATCGATGAATTGATTTAGGCGACTTGAAGTCTGGTGTACCGAACTTGATCTGTTTATTGCCGAATTGTAGAATTGGGCGAATTGCTGTCTGATGTACTGAACTCGACACCATTCCCATAGGAATGTTTAGTCTGGTAGTTATTGTTTGTGCCGATGCCCATTATTACGAGTCTTGACTATTGTAAAATGGGTGTGGGCGCGGTCATAAAATATTTATGTTTATAGCATGCCTGGTCTTAACTTATATGTTTCTAAGTATATTCAACGATTCATGCTTAAGCGCCTTATCAATGGTCAGAATTCGGGATCTCCAAATATCTGCATTCCTAATAAATAAGTCAATCAAACACCTATCCGTAAATACAAAAAGAGAACGAAGTGAAATAAAAAAAAAAATTAATAGCAAAGGATATATAAAAAAGGCTGGGTATTTCCTTCTCTGTAGGAGAATGGTGAGATGTTGAATCTGATCTTGGGGTCGTATCGCGATGCTGATTGTGGTTGCTAGATTGTCCAACTGATTATTTAAATTCAAATTTCCCAATCTCTGATCAATTAAATACTCCATTCTCTCAAAAATTTCATCTACATTTATCACAGCTACTCTATTTGAACTTGATTGTTCCTGTGACCTAGCTGAAAGCTGGTTGTGTTGATTGGCATTGTCCGGTTAACGTGCCGTTGAAGATTTGGGTTTTGTACCTCTACGGCCTGATTTTGACTGACAAGGCGGAGATGCTACATTACTTGATTGTGATTGCGATCTAGTATTATGGGTCTTCTTGTTTCTATTACTTATGTGACCCTCGGCTTGATCTAAAATTATAAAATTGACTAAAACTTTCCGGTGGCATAATTTCTTACAGAAATGACATTCCTGATGTTCTTGTATATAATTTTCTATATATTCCTGATGAAAAACGTGATTACATATAGTAATCCTAAGCTCTTCTGTTTCTAAAAATACTTTCGACCAAATTGTACATTCTGCACCTGGTAGAACACTCAATTTTTCATTACTCCGAATTACTGGCATTTTGTGTTATTTAATTTTTGCTAATATATTTTATCATTTAACGATTATCTTCCTTGTTTTGAAAGCGAGGGTAAGCAAAATTATAGGTGCGTTACTAATATACATATAGGGAGAATTGAACTATTCGATAGTTCAATCTCAGAAATTTATATATGAAGGAATAGAGAGATCTTATCGTCCTAATCATTTATATCAAATCGAAAACGAAAAGACTAATTTCAACCAATATCCCAAACTGACTCACTTTGTATCATCGGTCAGAATTCGGGCCTAGCCAAATATCTGTAGTTCTAAATGATTAAGCAGTCAATTCATCGATATCCGCTGAAACATTTGTTCTATTGTGATTATAAGCAATGCACGAAATCAATAAACTACAATGCTAACGCCGACATCTCAAGCCTATTATGCTTTCTGGTCGTAAAATTGAAACAGTCAAAATTGACGAATCCCAAGAAAAACACAGCCTATAATATACGTCTGTTACTATATTATATAGTTTGTATATGTTTCTAAGTATATTCAACGATTCATCCTTAAGCGCCTTATCAATGGTCAGAATTCGGGATCTTCAAATATCTGCATTCCTAATAAATAAGTCAATCAAACAACTATCCGTAAATACAAAATGATAACGAAATGAAATAAAAAAACAAAATTAATAGCAAAGGATATATAAAAAAGGCTGGGTATTTCCTTCTCTGTAGGAGAATGGTGAGATGTTGAATCTGATCTTGGGGTTGTATGGCGATGCTGATTGTGGTTGCTAGATTGTCACTGCTCACATTTCGCCACAAGGCAGATCACACGACTTTTACTCAAACATTATAAATGATATTGTTGGTGTTTAAACTATATAAAATAAGATAACAATAAGACAATCATAATATAGAAATATATGTCAAGTTAGTATGTAACCCGATTATAGATATCGATGGCTCATCAGTCATAAGTAGGTTTGAGATGGTCAGCAGTTAACAATAAAGACCTAGTGAATTAAGCTGCTATGCAATAAAGACGTATTTTGCTGACCTAACACTATGTCGAACTATGCACTGGTGAGCTCTCTATTTTTACTATAAAAGAAATGCATTATTCTTAGTAAGATCAGATACCAATTGTAGTTACATCGGGTGTGCATCGCTGTGTCTTTGGCCGCCAATCTCTACCTTTGTAATCTCACTCCGAAGTCCACCCAATTTATGTGTTGGTTGCGACAACCTTTAGTCACTGGCTTATGTGCTAGTGCCTATATATATAGAAATAAATAAACATTTAATAACTTCATGAAATACTAACGTCTTTCATTGAACATTTTGGTGACCCCGACATTGGCGGCTCCAAGTTGAAAGATTAACAGACTTGGTGAAACCGTCATCAAGTGAGAAGATTTGGTCAACTCAGGCGACCAATCTCTCAACAACAAGGAAATTGTCAACTAGGCGACTACTTTCTTTGCACGCCTAGGACGCAGTACAATCCTAAGCGAGGGCACAAATTGGTGAACATTCCACATCAATCTGGGGTCCCGACTAAAAAATCGCAATTGATTAACGTGGCAATCAGTGCGTACCAATATAAATAAATAAAACAATTTATTGGAAAACTAGTGGTTGGTTTTCCGCAACAGGGTAGCAGTGCATACCCATTGAATGAAAGTTGATCAACTAGGCGATCACTTTTTCAAAAACATTTAACAACGATTTGAGTCAACAGGGCGACCAAATCATAATAAGTTATTTGTTATGTAAAATAAAGTTTCTTCAACTCTGTTGCATAAAAAATAAACAAAAAAAAAAAAAAAAAGAAATTTTAAATTTCGCGTCAGCAATCTCTGACCTAGCCAAACACAGATAGTACATACGAGTACCATAATTTGGCATCAGTCAGCAATTTTTAACAAATAAAAGAAACTCAAAAAATTGGTTTCACTGTCGTGGCGTATATCTGTGTAAAAAGAATACGAATATTGGAAATAAAATTAACTATTGTTAAAAAAAACTAAACAACAGGCGACTTCTATTTAGTTCTTATTCTTATTTGTACTACACTTGACCAATTTAAGGAACGAGTCGGAGCGTTCCCTGCCTTTGACAAAATAAATAAACTCCCATCGGGTCAAGTACTAGTATAAATAAGCAAGTACATAAGAATATAAAAGAACATGGAGGAGTTCTATAATCAGCAGACAGAACGCGGAGAGGCAATTCAGGCCTTCATTCGGAATACCAAAAAGGATTCTATCGCCAGGAAAACGAAGCCTTCCTATTTCGAGGAGAAACTTGAGCTCCTGGAATACATGTGGGAGAACTTCGAAAAAAGTCATCAGGAGCTAATGGACAAATTAAATAACGTGCCAACAGAAGATGACTACTTTGTAACGGACTATTTCACCAGACTGAAGGCGGTGGTAACTAATACTGTGGAAGATTGGAAGGAGAGGCAAGCTCGTCAAAGAGAAGAAGAGCGAGTCATGATCAAACCACTGCTTCGCAAGCAAGGTGCGCTGTTGGATTTATTGTCCAGGACATTAAGACAAATAGTGCCTGAGGAAAAAATGAATTATAAATCGGTAGTCGACAAATTATGGATGCAAATTGAAGAAATCCATTATGAGATTCATCGACTAACTGACAATCCAGCCGAAGCCGGATATAATATAGCTACGTTTGTGGCTGCAGAAAATACAATGCTGAAATTCTGTGTGGCACCAGCAGAAAATGTAGAGATACAATCAGCGCCTGTAGTGCAATTAATACAATCATTGCAACTACCCAAAATTCCCATTCCAAAATTTGATGGGGATTATCTGAAATGGCAACAATTTCATGACATCTATAAAAAGGTGGTTCATGAGTCAAATGTATCCACAATAGAGAAAATGTGGTACTGTGGAGAAGCAGAGAGATTGATACGGCACCTGGAATTAACAGAAGCCAATTACAACACTGCTTGGTCTGTGTTGCAGGATTGATTTAATAATAAACGATTTCTAGTAACAGCCATACTGACAAAGCTGGTTGATCACCCAAATGTGGGAAATGACGCAGCTTCTATAAAGAATTTGCATGATAACATCTTTGAATCGTTGCAAGCTTTAAAAAATGTAGGCGTCAACATGGAATCGTCAGATGCTGTCATAATGTTTCATATGACAAGGAAATTGGATAGATTCAACCACGCACTATATGAGCAATCTCTTTCAAACACAAGGGATCTACAGGAAGTAAAGGATTTCCTATCATTCTTGGAACAGCGCTTCTTAACATAAGAGGCGATTGGAAAACCAAGAAACGAAAATCGCAGCATTGAAAAACTAAATCCAAGGAAGACATGCGCAACAGCATGTGGGACAAACAGTACCTTGTGTGCTTTCTGTGAGAAATCAAAACACAAACTTTTCCAATGTGAAAGGTTTAAAATCAAATCCGCAGCAGAGCGGCTAAATTGGGTGCAGAGACACAAATTGTGTGTCAATTGCTTTAAGCCAGACCATATGGCCAAAAATTGCTCATGGAGGGGATGCTTTAAATGCGATAAAAAACATAACACGATGTTGCATTTAGACACAGGCAACCAAATGGCCACATCTGCTTCAGCAGCGTCTGCATATGGAATTGGCAGAAAATACACTCTGTTGGCAACGGCCAAGGTAGTAGTAAAAGGAATCAATGAAAGGACAGGAGAATTTCGAGCACTCTTGGATAGCGGCTCACAAGTAAATCTCGTTTCAGAGAGACTGGTAAAGAAGTTATCATTGAAAATTAACGAGACTCATGTGCACATAAATGGAGTGGGTGGTCAACCACAGATAAGCAAGGCGCGAGTAAGCTTGGTTGTAAGGTCAAGATACAACAAGTTCGCAATGCTAGTTGAGGCATTTGTATTGCCACACATAATAGGTGACCAACCCACAGAACAGATAACTGAGAAAGTCACATTACCAAACAACATTCAATTAGCGGACCCAACATTTGATAAACCAGGAAAAATTGATATGCTGTTGGGAGCTGATGATCACTATGCTATACTGCTACCAGAAAGGAGACGGGGAAATCGAAACGGTCCAACATTACAAAATTCAGAATTGGGATGGATTGTTGCTGGCAGAATTAATATGTCAACGTCAGCTTCTATCACATGTATGGTAGGCATAACTAATCCAGAGGAATCTCTAGAAAGATTTTGGCAGCTAGACACACTAGAGCCAATAAAAAGGTATAGGAGTCCAGAGGAAGAGTATTGTGAAAAATTCTTCCTCGATAACCTACACACGGCGGCTGACAATCGACTAATTGTAAAGCTTCCATTTGCTGAAGAAGCTTCATCCCTTGGAGAATCTCGGGAAGTAGCTATAAGAAGATTCATTTCGTTAGAGCGGCGATTGAGCCCTGACATAAAAAAGGAGTATGTGAAATTTATGTCAGAATATGAACAGCTTGGACATATGAAGCAGGTAATGGTGGAGCAAATACCCAAGAACCATTACTTTATTCCACATCACTGTGTACAAAAGTAAATCACTGAACGATATTTTATATCCCGGACCAGTTGTACAGAGTCAACTCTTCTCAATTCTACTGCGGTTCAGGACACACAAATATGTGTTCACTGCGGACATTGAAAAAATGTATCGTCAAGTTTGGATAAACCCTGCTGATCAATTCAATCAGATGATTGTGTGGAGAGAGGATCCAAGTCAAGAACTGAAGTTTTATCGTTTAAAAACGGTGACTTATGGAACAACATCAGCCCCATATTTAGCGACAAAGTGTCTGGAATATTTGGCGCTAAAAAACATGGAAAATTTGTCGTCTGGAGCATTTGCATTAAATGACTTTTATGTTGATGATTGTCTTACAGGAGCAGACAGTTTACCAGAAGCCCTGCAAATAAGACACGAGCTGCTAGAAATCTTGAGACCTAAGGGTTTCAACTTACGAAAGTGGTGTTCAAATAGCAGTCAACTTCTAAAAGAAATTCCAAAGGAGGATACGATTGCTGACATCAATCTCGGTGACACACTGGAACAAACAAGTGTCAAAACATTGGGAATCATATGGTCACCCAAAGAAGACCAATTATGTGGAAAGGCTCAAAGACATACAAAAGGAATAACCAGACGAGTGGTGCTATCTGAAGTAGGTCAAATCTTTGATCCTCTAGGACTATTCGCACCGGTAGTGGTAAGAGCGAAAATGTTTCTTCAACATGGTGCTACCGAACGAATTGAGATGGATGAGGACCTACCGCCGTATTTGGAGAAGCAATGGGAAGCTTACCGAGAGGATGTACAGGCACTAAACCACATGAAAATTCCAAGGCATATTTTTGATGGCAAGGTCCCCACTACAAAGGAATTGCATACATTTGTTGATGCATCAGAAAAAGCGTATGGTGCGGCAGTTTATGTCCGATCAACCTATAAAAATGGCCAAATTTCGGTCAGATTGTTGTGCGCCAAGTCGAGAGTGGCTCGCCTGGAAAAACAGACACTGCCCCGGCTAGAACTATGTGCAGCTGTACTTGGAGCTGAACTCACGGATAGAGTTCAACAGGATCTCCAATTCGGATCAGAAGGTGTGGAATCATTTCTCTGGTCAGACTCAACAGTAGTACTCTCTTGGATTAATTCAAGGGCATCACATTTCCACATGTTTGTGGCTAATCGGTTGACCAAAATACATGCGGTATCACATCCAAGGCAATGGCGTCATGTGTCATCAGCGCTCAACGCAGCTGATGTTCTGTCTCGAGGCATATCAGCAGCCCAGCTTAGCACACATACATTATGGTTATATGGACCACTATTTTTGCATGGACCACAACGTGGCTGGCCAGCACAATTTAAGCCTACAGAGCACACAATTGATACCGCTGAGAAGAAAACCAAGGTATTCAGCATGGTGACTGCCACGGCAAACAACAAGAGTGAATGGATATATACGGTAAATCACAGATAATCGTTTTACCGGCTACAGCGAATAATGGCGTATGTGCTACGGTTTTGTCACAAGCAGAACAGGAAACCAACGGCTCAGTTAGAGTTGGAAGAGTTGGACCAAGCACGGAGAGTGATCATTAAGCAAATTCAAGAAACAGGATTTGCGTATGAATTACGGCACTTAAAGAAACGACCTGATCAACCGCTAGATCGCAAAAGCACGGTGGCAACATTGCCACTAATACTGGATGAATATTCAATCATACGAGTAGCAATACGAGTAGAATCGGCTACAACAAGCACCAGTATCGATGGAAACAAGGAATCCATATCTCTTGCCGTATAATGATCCGGTGGTAAAAATGATACTAAGGAAACTTCATGAAGAGAATCTTCATTGTGGACATGAGGCACTACGCGGAATAGCTAGGCAACAGTACCACATCATTAAGGTGAAGCCGATGGTCCGGAATGTGATCCAGGGCTGCGTAAAATGCACCAAGTATCGGCCTCAGTTCTTTAAACAAGTCATGGCCGACTTACCTGAGCACCGGGTATCTCAAAATAGACCCTTTCTCAACGCCCGAGTAGACTATTGTGGACCATTCTGGATCCACCATAAAGTTCGAGGAAAACGTCCCGACAAGGCTTACATTGCAGTATTTGTATGCTTTGCAACCAAGGCAGTCCACCTGGAGTTGTTCGGAGACGTGTCCACCTCCTCATTCGTAGGTGCGCTTCAGCGCTTCATTGGACGCAGAGGAAGATGTCAGACATTGTACTGCGACAATGCAACAAACTTTGTTGGAGCAAACAACCAACTGAAGGAGCTGAATGATACTATACACTCAGAGAAGGCAGCAGATACTATTAAGGAGTTTTGCAACATAAAAGGAGTGCAATTTAAGTTCATACCACCACGGTCTCCGCATTTCGGAGGATTATGGGAAGCTGCAGTGAATTCCGCTAAGCATTTACTATTGAAAAACGTATCGACAGCAAATTTAACGTTTGAACAACTGTCTACTATTATTGTCAATGTTGAAGCAGTACTGAACTCTCGCCCGTTAACCCCAAACTCAGACGATCCCAACGACTTAACAGCTCTAACCCCAGGCCATCTATTGATCGGAGAACCATTAGTAGCTCAACCTGATGCAGAGCCAGTAACACAGCGATCCATTCCAGAGCAATGGGAATTAGTGCAACGGCTTAAGCATACTTTCTGGACACAATGGTCTCAAGAGTACCTACAGGAATTGCAGGGTACATCCAAATGGAAGAAACCATATAACAATGTCAAAGAAGGCATGATGGTAATTCTAAAGGAAGATAATGTGCCAATCTTGCAGTGGCCGATTGGATGAATTATCAAATTGTATCCAGGCCCGGATGGATACGTCCGTGTGGTAGACGTTAAAACAGCCAGAGGCACGTTCAAGCGTGCCATCCATAAATTGGCCCCCTTGCTTAGAGAGACGGGAATGAAACGCAAAATCGAAGCCAATGACACAGAAACCAATGCCCAAGAAGACCCTGGTATCGAGGAAACTGCAGAACCTAAGACAAAAAGACGTTTGTCAGCCGGTCTGCCACCATTGGCAATAACGATCTGCCTAATGCTGTTGTTCCTTCCTATAGCATTTGCTCAAAGGACCAACATCACTCGATTCAACTCCAACAAAGGCATATACTACGAAAGTATTGGCACAGGAAGAATGGCAACGTCTGACTGGACTATCGAAGACATTTTGTTAATGAAGGTTCCAGAGGCATTCACAGCAATGCAGAGACACTTCGAGCATGTCAACGAACAGGAAATGATCTCCTTCACATAGAACGCCCACGACGATCGCCTTTGGATATAATTGGGAACATAGCAAACGGCTTATTTGGTGTGCTGGACTCAAAGTATGCACCAGAGATGTCAGGCACCATACGAAAGGTTAAATCAAATGAAGACTATTTATTGACATTGCATCTGTGATTGATTCAACAATAAATATCATCAAGCGAGACGAAGCCACAATTGAAAATCAGATGAAACTAATAGAACAACAAATGAACGACATAACTAAGGTCCAGGATAATGCGGTAAAGGCATTACAATGGTATATCACTCTAACTACTCAGATGACAATTATTGCAGGGAATTTGCAACGAATTCAAACCGAAACTTCCCGAGTATTTACGGATGCCCATCATAGTAAAATAAGCCCGTTACTACTATCACCAGGCCAGCTTCGTGAACATCTGAACCAACTGAAGAGACATCTTCCGTTTGGTTTGGATTTGCCAGTTCCAGATAACGACGTATTACAATTATATGGCTTAATGAAGGCACAAGGCATAATCGCAAACAATCATGTGATATTTAAAGTCACGTTTCCATTAGTGGCAACGCAGACAGTGCAACTGTATAACCTAGTACCCATTCCAGCAGTTGGAACTCATGGGATTGTAACGATGGACATTAAAATTCCCATTATTGCTGTCAACAAAGAACAAAATCAATACATTGGACTATCAAGAGCAGATCTGGAACGATGCTATCAGCTCAACAATGAGCAATATATTTGTTTTGATAAACAAACATCATTTACGGCCAATAGCAACTGTGAGTTCCAGTTATTCAAAAACTCAAAATCATCAGCGTGTCAAATACAACACACAAACAGGTCATTCGTGTGGTACGACATGTATCACAAAAATCAGTGGATTTTTGCCACCACCAGACCAATTGAACTCACAGTGACCTGTGACGATAACATCCAAGATGTCACTATCAAGAAGACTGGATTGTTAACTCTAGACCCGACGTGTACAGCAAGAAGTTTTGCTATCCGAATAACAGGTCACCGTATAGCTACGACAGACACAATGAAATTGTCATATGTGCGATTTGGCAACTTCAGCATTGGCCCAACAAAGGCAGCGCCAACAACAACACAATTCACGAAGATGCAGCTTAGCTACGACGAATTAAGCAACATTCAAGGAAAACTGGAAACTAAGCCAAACTGGAAATTGCCAGAAGACCCCAGCCAGCCGGCTTACCATGTTATCGTCTCCTACGTAGACCATTGGTTCTTGTGATGGCATATGGAGATCAGACAACCATAAGGATCGTCAATCCCATACCGACTCCTTTGTAATCTCACTCCGAAGTCCACCCAATTTATGTGTTGGTTGCGACAACCTTTAGTCACTGGCTTGTGTGCTAGTGCCTATATATATATAAATAAATAAACATTTAATAACTTCATGAAATACTGACGTCTTTCATTGAACAGATATTTATTCACGAGGTTTACGGAATACCAAAATACTTCAATAAGTCTGAAACATAATCCGAGTTGACTTAACTAAAATGATGATTTTTATAATAAACGGTAATATAATTATATAATTGGATCATTTTGGGCATCCAAAAGCCAAATTAGGGATAATATGTTTTGTTTTGGTGAATCTTAATTGTAAGATGAATATATATAAACTTATGGGTATTCAAAAATAAAAATGTCAAATGGAATTTGGAAGTCTCCAACTTAAATTATGCTTTCAATTATAAATGTAGACTGCTCACCCAGTCAAAGGCGATTATTACTATGGTTTAAGTTTTACAACAATGATTGGGAAGTTTCTTTTTCTTTGATATTTTCTTTTAGCTGTACTGTACTTAAGAGATATTTTTCTTATTTGCAGATTATTTGACACTGAACTCGCTTTCTTTTTGCATAAAAACAGGGAAATACCAGATCGATCATGATTTTTTGTCAAGAACTTAGGACTTACCCATCCGTCCGCGCGGCGAAGACCTTCGTCGTCCGCTGGATGATGCTTAGGGATGAAAAGTTAGGTAGAAAATGCTTAGCTCTTCTAAGCACATGTCCCATCTGTATCCCTCGATATCACAATTCGAAGAATTGTATTTCTTTTCCTTGACGAGAATTGGATTTAATTCCGGTTGAATATCTTCTTCCCCGGCATTTTCGTCTGTCTCTTCAAGAAAAGCGATATTCTTCCATACATTTGTATATTTCGTAATGCGTTTTCCTAATTCTTCACGTCATTACGTCTTCGTAGTACACATCAAATGCTTCACCATTCCTCTGTTTATGGTTACGTATATCTTAAAGAATCAAATCATCATCCTTTAAATCCTCATATTCTTGTTTCAAATCCAGACAAAACTCTTCCCAAATAACATCGTCATGTTCTTTTCGATGGCGCCAATACCATTCCTTGGCTCTTCCGGTTAACATTAGGTGTCTACAGTTAATGCTTTTATTTTATATAAAAACTCTGATACTGTAGGACCTTTAGGAGACGCATGAAATTTAATACTCCAACTTTGTACTAATTGGGCGGCTTTTCCAGGATTAATGTAATGGTGAGATGTTGAATCTGATCTTGGGGTTGTATTGCGATGCTGATTGTGGTTGCTAGATTGTCAAACTGATTATTCTGATCAATTAAATATTCCATTCTCTCAAAAATTTCATCTAGATTTGGGTTTGGGTAGAAACCTCTACCTCCTGATTTTGACTGACAAGCCGGAGACGCTATATTATTTGATTGTGATTGCGATCTAGTATTATGGGTCTTCTTGTTTCTATCACTTATGTGTCCCTCGGCTTGATCTGACATTTCTTACAGAAATGATATTCCTGATGTTCTGAAACGATCAAAATTGACGAATTCCAAGAAAAACACAGCCTATAATATACGTCTCTTACTATATTGTATAGTTGGCATATGTTTCTAAGTATATTCAACGATTCATGCTTAAGCGCCTTTTCAATGGTCAGAAATCGGGATCTCCAAATATTTGCATTCCTAATAAATAAGTCACTCAAACAACATCCAGTAAATACAAAGAGAGCGAAATGAAATAAAAAAAAAATTGGTAGCAAAGGATATATAAAAAAGGCTGGGTATTTCCTTCTCTGTAGGAGAAGGAAAAAAGGAACCTGAAATTCTTAAACACCTCAGTTTAGCCTAAATCCTATAAAGAAACACGGCTGAACCGAAAAACTGTATACAAGTCTTAAAAGCCCACTAGTTTGGCGCCAAAATTATGTAATGTACACAATTCGTAATGTATCCAGATCATGTACATCCCCTATTAGTCAAAGAATCTTCTTTGATCCATGAAGAGCTCAGGTTCGGCCTATATAGGTAGTCTTTCTCGCAGTCCCTAATCATCAGATGTTATGATGCACAAGAGCACCATAAATTAATGTATCGAGAAGTTTGGTCCCGGTGGGACTTCTGGCCGTCGGCTAGCAAACAGTCTTTGGGGGGTTCTTTGAACCAGCATTACTCAATACACCCGTAGTACATAATATGAAACAAAGTCCCTAGAGCACTAATATTACACAATTACTTAATCGAAAGGGATGAACTAGATGGGTAGAGAAAAAGAGTATATTAGTATCACATGAAGGGGGAAGCTATGAGGAGGTTATTGTAGCTTCGAGACTAAACCCACCCAACCAATGATTTTCGTGTCGCAAGATTCTGGAAAATCCCAACACAATTTGGCTCACTGCTCACATTTCGCCACAAGGAAGATCACACGACTTTTACTCAAACATTATAAATGATATTTATTCACGAGGGTTACGGATGCGCTTCACGTTGTGGAGGTTTTGAGCACACGGTGTCTCAAAAATATCCCTTGCAAATTTCCGGAATTCAAATTTGAAAAAAATAACTTAACATAATAATATTTACAAATTTCCACAAAAAGTGTTATCATAGAAGCTCCAGATTAGGATTAACTTACTAATTCGGATGATGGTTGAGAAAAAATTGGATTTTATTTTTATTATTTTTCTGGAGGAGCAGAGTGGTTTAGGCGTCTAACCAGGGTGGAAGTTCGTCAGAAAAGGGTGTGACCAGAGCATGTAAAACTGGGCACTACAACCACAGGATAATACTAGAGCTTGCTTCGGAGTATTAACCTGAAAAAAGACAGTTACTGCCTAATGTCCCTAGCGTGAAAAGTTCCTAGCAGTTTGCCATATAGATCCTCCATCACATAATAACAGTTTACCAATCTCTCTCGTACTCGAGACTTTAGCCATAACAAGTTTAACTTAGCACTAACGCATTTTTGAAAGTTACTCTGTCCAAAATTACGTCTAAAGACTTCTTGTCCTACTTTGCAATTAACCTCTTTGGTTCTCAGATTATATACCTTTGCATTCTGCTCTGCGGCCTGTGCTATTATCTTCTTAAGTAAATTACGGTGTAATGCTAACTGATCGGTTCATCGGCTCACTTAGGATATTAATCCTGTCGAGAAGAGTGTATTGGGAACCATGTGTAGCCATGTCAAAGCCAAACAAAGCGTGGAAAGGAGAGCATCCCATACTCTGATGATACGAATTCCTTTGTGCACAGCTTATAGCAGGTATATGTAGATCCCGTTCGCGCTGGTCCTCTTTGAGATAGGCGCGGATTGCTGCAATAATAGATCTGTTTACCCTCTCAGAGGCATTCGACTGGGGAAATAAATTGCTGTATATACATGTTTTATACCCAATGTCGTTAACCATGTTTAAAATTCGCCTGTCTTAAATTGTGATACGTTGTCGCTAACCATTATTATTATTATTCTGCAGATACTCTTGAATCACAATTCTCTTAAATACTATAAGGGGTTGAAGCCAATGATACTTCGATAAATGATGAACCACTATCTGTAGTCCGATATGACCACGTTTGCTTCTCGGATAAGGTCCCAAAAGATCATTATATAATCGCTGGAAAGGCCTCTCTGATACTGCAGGCTTACCCATTGGTGGCTTTAAGATATGGTTGGGTGCTTTCGTTGACGTGGACGTCTCACGGTTTCGTATATTTTGCCATTCCCACATGTGCAGATATCTTATCTTCATGAGCTATTTTGATAACTTCTTTTGATAAACTTTGTGGGATTCATAATTTTGCAGATATTGACTAGACTAAACTCTGTTCCATCGTCATGCTCCGTGCGTATATATACAAATTCATCTACTATTTTCAAATCCGCGTATCTTTCCTGTTCTTTTCCAATTTTTTCTCTTAGTTGTTGATACTCTTCGTCATTGAAACTGAGAATTCAAGTCGACTAAGGGGCGAAGTTCCTCCAAAGCAGTACAGTCGGGGACTACATTATCTTGACCTCGCCTGTGACTTACTTCAAACTTGAAACCTTGCAACTTCATGGCCCATCTTACGAATCTTCCTTTCAGATCTGATTGTCACATCAACCAAACCAAACTGGCATGGTCAGTTATAACTTCGAATTCTTGTAGTTCTTGATAGCAGCGGAACTTTTCAATTGCCTTCAAAGCAGCCAAATACGTGCGTTCTGTTACGCTATAGTTTCGTTGAGCCGTTGTTAACGTCTTCGTCGAGTTGTACTAGCATTGCGCCGATGCCGTAGTTGCTTGCATTACAGTGCACGAGGAATTTCTTTTTGCAGTCTGGATTGATCAATATCGGGACAGATGCAAGCTTTTCTTTAAGTTTTACCAAGGCAACTCGAGCTTTCTGTATCCATAAAAATTTCTGTTTCTTAGTTAGCAATTGGGTTATCCGAAATGATTTATCGGAAAAATTTTTAATAAATCTACGATAACAACCAATCACACCCAAGAAACCTCTGGTCTCTTTTATAGTTTTCGGGACTGGCCAATTCTTTATTGCTTCTATTTTGGCAGGGTCTGTTGATTTATTTATTTATTTACTTATTTATTTACGTCAACTAACACAGCAGTCGACGAAAAAGCTTAAGCTAAAGACAGATAGTAATTAATTGAAGAAGATAGCTTAGCTATATACATACACAACTAAACATCCCCGACCCGGTGGAGGTGTTTTATTTGCATAAGGTGCCAGCTATGCCCCGATTCACAGCCAATGTGGTCAGGGATGAGTTGCAGCCAATCCAAGTCCAGAATATATTCATTTGTTTCGCTGTAGATGATTAAAAAGTATAGCGCGAAGAGAAGTGACAGAAGGTTGTTGAAAGATTGACAAAGAACACGAAAAGGTTCGTGAAGAGAGTAGTTAGTCAGACATCTACTAAGGTAAATAGGAAAAAAGTTTCTGGTCCGACGTGAGGAAACACAAAAATATAGCGCATCTAGTAAATTAGTAGAAATGACTTCGCCGTTGACTAGTTTATGGAGAAAGAGAATGCCAAAAACGAACCTACGGTTGTAAAGTGAAGGAAGATTAATAAGAAGAAGTCTGTCAGAATAAGTCGGGTCCCAATTAAGACCGCGTAACGCGAACTTAAGGAATTGCTTCTGTACCGATTCAATACTACGCTGCGGGTTCCACACTGGCGAGCAATATTCTAAAGTAGGGCGAACTAACGAAGTGTATAAAACCTTTGTTACATAGGGATCATCAAATTCTTTGGCCCAACGTTTTATGAAGCCAAGAAGACTGCATGCTCTATTGACAATTCAAGATATATAAATATTAAATGAAAGTTTTGGGTCAAACATAACGCCTAAGTCTTAAATGATGGCACACCATCTAACACCATAGGAAAAAAGTTTCTGGTCCGACGTGAGGAAACACAAAAATATAGCGCATCTAGTAAATTAGTAGAAATGACTTCGCCGTTGACTAGTTTATGGAGAAAGAGAATGCCAAAAACGAGCCTACGGTTGTAAAGTGAAGGAAGATTAATAAGAAGAAGTCTGTCAGAATAAGAAGGTAGGCGAAGACTCGGGTCCCAATTAAGACCGCGTAACGCAAACTTAAGGAATTGCTTCTGTACCGATTCAATACTACGCTGGTGAACATCATATTGCGGGTTCCACACTGGCGAGCAATATTCTAAAGTAGGGCGAACTAACGAAGTGTATAAAACCTTTGTTACATAGGGATCATCAAATTCGTTGGCCCAACGTTTTATGAAGCCAAGAAGACTGCATGCTCTATTGACAATTCAAGATATATGAATTTAAATGAAAGTTTTGGGTCAAACATAACGCCTAAGTCTTAAATGATGGCACACCATCTAACAGAACAGACTTAATAGAATAATGAGCTAAGAATGGAGACAAACGACTGAATGACATAAAAGAGCACTTTGAGACATTAAGGTGTAATTTATTAACGTGGCACCAATCACAGAACGCATCGGGATCTGATTGCAAGTTCTGTTGGAAAGAAGGATCATTATAGGAGTAACAAATCTTGACGTCATCCGCAAACATGAGCACGCGTGAGTGAACCAAGGCCAAGGGTAAATCATTTATAAACAGGGTAAATAACAGTGGGCCCAGATGACTGCCTTGGGGTCCTGAGGTAACTCGAACAGTTTTGGATATTGAGGAACGAAAAGACACCTTTTGGGTTCTGCCAATAAGATACGATTTTAACCAAGCCAACAGTTTCGGGGAAAAACCCATGATGTTAAGTTTTGCGAGAAGCATAGAATGATCAACCGTATCGAAAGCCTTACTAAAGTCAGTATAAATAACATCAGTTTGACACTTTCTACGGAAGCCATGGTGTACAAGGGTAGTCAATTCTAAAAGGTTAGTAAGCAACGAACGACCTTTCATGAAGCCATGCTGACAAGGAGAAATAGTGTTGGATAGGTGTTAAAGGGAAGACGTAATAATTTTCTCAAACAGCTTTGGTATTGCCGAAAGTTTGGCAATGCCACGGTAGTTAGAAACATCCGATTTGCTACCCTTTTTAAAAAGCGAAATAATAAAAGACTCCTTCCAAATATCGGGAAAGCTACAAGTCTCACTCGATATGAAGAATAACCGAGATAAAGGCTTAGATAGGGAAATCGAACACATTTTAAGGATGCAACTAGGTATATTATCAGGGCCGGGAACGAAGGAAGACGTCATAGATGACAAGCTAGAGATAATACAGTCTTCAGTAATACTAGGAAAAAGCATACAATTTAAATGTGGGATTGAAAAGGGATAGGGTGTGGGATCCGAAACAGTAGTAGAATAAGTCGACTGAAAGAAATTAGCAAACAGATCTGCAATATCTGAGTCATTATTAGCAGTCTGGTCATTAAGTCTGAAGGTGGAAGGTAGCACATTAGAGCGTCTTTTGGAATTAACAAAGTTGTAAAATCTTTTGGGGTTCTTATAAAATTCAACCTTACAGCGAACGATATAATTATTGTAGCATTGAGTGTTTAAAAGACAAAATTGAGATTTGGCTATACAGTAATTTGCATAGTCAAGTCGCGAACCAGTTTTTTTAAATTTTTTAAAATATCTCGATTTAATGTTACGGAGATTAGACAGCCTACATGTGAACCAGACTGGCACGCTGGAGACGGTAGAGACATTCACATAAGGAACGCATTTATCAATTAGAGAATTAAGAGCAGAGTAGAAAAACTTCACTGCACAATCTATATCGCAGCACTCAAATAGAAATGACCAATCAAAAGAGAAAATAATATAAGAAGATTGAAATTTGTTTTAAGAAAACATTTACGGCGAGAAACTGAGAAGTTATTAAATGAATTAGTAACGGAATTGTAAGAAATAATAACTTCAATGGTAGGGTGATCAGGATCTTCGGGCTTCACAAGGGGCTGTAATTGAGATACAAAACTGACTGAAGGATCCGAGACAAAAACAAGATCGCGGATTCTTTCAGAAGAGTTAAGTAAAGAATTCATCTGATATAGCAGACATTTAAGAAGGCTATCAAGAAAAGCATGTTAAGATGAAGGAATTCAGAAAGATAAATTATCGTCAACCAGCCAAAAAATATTCGGAAGCTGAGCACAAGAACAAAGAAGACAGAACAACAAAAACAAAAAAAAAACACTAGCACTGATGGTATGATCGGGGTGGTGAGGGGAGCAACTGCTGTGTCAATGAACGGATTTAAATTGAGAATGGTGCTAGACGTGGGCAGAGATTTCTTCTGCTGTAGACACCGATGTTCCGTCGGGAAGTAGTCACGCTGAGTGACTTGGATCAACGCCTGGAGTACTTGATTGATCTCGTTAGAGGTCACATCCCCGGAGTAATCGTTTGGAAGTTTTCGACACCATCTGCAGAAACGGACCACATATGCTACCACTCGTAAGGAAAGATTGGAAAGATTGTAAAAACGAGACAGTATCTCGTTGGCTGGCTTAGCGCTTCTCCAAGGTAGTGTCTAGTGGGAGTAGTGTCGCTCGCCGCCAGGACTCTTGTGGTTCCCGTAGCCATGGTGGGCCGTGCCACCACAAATCCTTGTGTACAAGTTCGTACGCACTCAGGTCGCGGCTAGGGAGATCTGCTGGATTGTCCTCTGAACGGACGTGATTCCATGGGGCGCTATTTGTTGCCGGCACAATTTTAGCTACCCCTTTAGCAACAAACGTTGTCCATGCGCAGGGTGGCTTATTTAACCACGACAGTACGACGGTGGCATTATCAGCATTATCAACTGGAAGTTGTGGAAGAACTGCAGCTGCCAGTTCAGCTAGAAGCGCGGCTCCGCATAGCTCAAGGCGGGGCAATGAAACCGTTTTAACTGGGGCTACCCTAGATTTCGCCGCTGTGACGCATCGCAAAAACAATGGAATTGAATGTCGGAATTTGGATCATGAAGAACACACCGCGGAATTCGGATATGGTCAAGGAAGGAGTAGCTCTTTGTAAAATCCTGTCACCTGTGAAGGAGTTCACTGGGCAATTGATTATCCCACCCTAGCTCTTGTATCCAAAGGTCTTGCATAAACACTTTGGCTTGAATTACAAAGGGAGCCAGCCAGCCAGCGGGATTGAATAACTTGGCGATCTGCCCGAGGACTTCTCGCTTAGTATAAGCTGACTAGATATCTTGGGGTGAGATGACAAAATAAAACACATCCGTAGTCGCTTTCTATCGGATTCCAATGTTTTTGCTGTGCTAGAAGTTCTATGACCATTGCGACTGCCGTTGCTTCATTGTGAGCCCCTGCCAGGACATCATCGACATACATATAGGACTTGATAATATCGATAGCCAAAGGAAATTTGGATTGTACATCACTTGCGAGTTGCTGAAGTACTCGGATGGCTAAGAACGGAGCACAGTTAATGCCAAACGTGACGGTATTAAGCTCGTAATCACCAAGTTGTCCCTCTTTGTTTCGAACCAGGATCCTCCGAAAATGCGTATGGATTGGATCGACCATAATTTGGCGGTACATTTTTGTGATGTCGGCATTGAAAACTACTCGGAAAAAACGCCACTTGAGAATCTGAGTAGTGAGATAAGCTTGAAGTACCGGACTAGGGTAAAGTATGTCATTGAGACTTACTCCGTTTGTGGACATGCTAGAGGCGTTAAAGACTACCCGTACTTTTGTTGTGGTACTGTCGGGCTTGAAAACTGCATGGTGTGGCAAATAAAAATTGTTATTACTGCCAACAAATGGCACCTGACGCATATGGCCCAAATCCAAATACTCTTGTATGACGGCGTCATACTCATTTTTTGCCGGAATATTTTTTAGGAGACGGCTTTCGTTTTTTAGAAACTTAGCTAATGTCTCTGTTCTGGAGTGACCGAAGTTGATGTTGGTTGGGTCTCGAAACGGAAGTGAGACCATGTATCTCCCCGAAATATCTCTTCTTGTGGTCTTCTGGAAATTGAGCTCGCAATAGGAATCAGAATCTTCTACCGGTTTGACCGGTAGATCCTCCACCTCCCAAAACCTCGTGAGAAGAGTTTCAAGTGATTCCTCTCTGCTTACAGCAACTCTCGTGGTGAACGCGGCAAACGAACAAATGGGGACCCCTTGCAACGGGCCTGAAATGACCCAACCGAATCTCGTCTCTTGAGCCATTAAAGATCCGCACACTTCGGTCTGGATGCCGCAAAAGGGTCACCGCTAGTATGACATCAATACCAAGAAGCAGATCAATCTTCGCCTTCAATCTAAAGGAGGGGTCGGCTAGAGGAATATTGGGAATTCCTTCCAGTGTGGCTTGGGCTATCGTACATGACGGCAAATCATCAGCAACTTGGGACAGGACAAAAGCTTCTATTTCTATCTGGACTGGAGGTCCATGCGCTGACGGAATGCTTATGTGACAGACTTTCAAGGTTCTATTGACCTTTCCGTTAATGCCTGTCACTTCGGCCCTGACAGTTTGGAATGGTAACTTCATGAGCCGGAACATTCTTTCGGATATGAAATTGACTTCCGAAGCCGGGTCTAATAACACTCGTGAAGGATAAGTAGTGCCCTTGTGCCAAAAGTCCACGATGGCTGTACCTAGCAACTTATCTCGTGAGGACCTTGCCTCAGAGGTAAAGAAGGTCCGGACAATATTGTGAGAACTGGGCTGAGCTGGGACCGGATTTCGCGGAGGTTTCGACGTGGGAACCGAAATAGCCATTGCAGTTGTATTTTCAGGCGCTTCGAGCGTGAGGAAATCGTCCATCGTTTGCCACTCTGGAATGGCAGTCTTATCTCCAAGAGATTGTTCCCACAGTGAAAGGGTGTTCTTCGGCAATTTGTTGGAACAGAAAAATATGAACATGCCACCCCAAGTGGTGACTGGCAGGCCACAGTGCTCAAAGGCACGAATGGATGCCTGCAGAGCAATTTGATGATCTTGTAATGCTTTTCCGGACTCATGGCAAATTTGAGGCAGGTCAAGAAGTGCTCGGAATTGGCTGTTCACGACATGTGGCTTATTTTCGAAACGCTTTTTGAGTGCATTTAATGCCGCTTCAAAACCATCATTTGTAAGCGGAAATTTCGCTACAATGAGGTTGGCTTCAACCCTCGTTTGCGCTAGGAGATGGTACAGCTTTTCAACGGGGGAAATTTTCGAATCGCTTATGTAGATGGCCGTAAACAAGTCACGGAACGTAGGCCATTTTAGGTAATCTCCCGTAAAGACTTCTGTGTCAATGGGTGGCAATCGACAGCCTCGTTCGTTTAATCGAGCCGTGCATCGCTCGTAAATTTTGTAGCATTTGTCATATTTAGCTTGGATGGCTAAATCTTCAGAGCTATCGTCTTTACCATCTGGGAGTGCCTCGCATTTCTCATATTCCTGCTCGACCTTCTCCCACAACGCTTGAGCTCGATCACGACGGACTTGAAGCGTAAATACGCTGACCCCGGACAATGAAGTGACGTGGATGTCGACTTTAAACTGAATTAGTTTATCGCTAATGGAGACAAACTTCTTTAAAGCCATGGTGGAATCAACTAAAACCCTTATGGATTCGGACCGAGTGACTCTTGGGGCGGTTACTAAATTCTGTGGTTGTGGTACCAATGATTTGACCTTTTTTTGGCTTGCTCGTCGTGACTCTGACGTGGCTTGCTGAAAGGTCGTGCTTAATGGTGCGGACGTGAGAGCTGATGGACTAGAGAGGGTATGAAGTTCTCGGGAAGGAGGAGTAGTAAGGCTGGTACTCCTCTGACGCTGACTTGGAGCAGCAATTGAGGATTTGCTCGTGGCCGCAGTGTGCTTAGCCTCTTGGAACCCGATGGGCATCATCAAGAGAGCGGCGCGAGGTGAAAGCTCCCGCCGCCCTTGACCCTTGGGCATAAACAGCAACTATAAAGCCCAAAGCCCTCGCGACATCGAAACTGGAAATTCTGAACAAAAAATCGAAAATGACACTGGAACTATCAGAATCTCATCTGAACTTAGGCAGTTGCCTACTTTCGATGGTAACGCTTCGACATTAAGCACGTTCATACGGATAGTTGACTAATTTTACAACTCTACCCGACAAGGGACGTCCGCCAACATAGTTTGATGTGCGAATTACTACGACGGCTATACCACACAAGATTCAGAACATAAATCATTCATTATAATAAATAAGTTGGCCTTAGAAGGCGATGCCGCTATTCTATTTTATATACAAATGCCATGAATAACACAATCAAAGATTTCATTATCAAAAGATTACCAGACAAGCTTTATATGACGATAGCGAAGTTTGATATTTCTAATCTAAAACAAGTATCCCAAAGAGAAGGTCAATATGAAAACAGTTTTACAGAGAAGACTAAAACTAACAACCAAAGTAATTCAGGATATTCAAATTACAAATCACACCAAAATTATCCAGAGTAAACTTATTATAAGCAAAACAATAATTCAACAGTTTCGAGAAGAATTATAACAAAATCTAAATCAGGGTCGAAATGAAAATCCCCTGATTTCAAAAAAACATTTTTTCTAACCACAGATGCTAACAATATAGCTTTAGTTGCGTTCATTTCACAGGACCATAGACCTATCTCATATGCTAGTAGAACACTTAATGAACATGAACTTAATTATTCAGCAATAGAAAAGGAACTACTGTCTATCGTATGGGCGAGCAAATATTTTAAGCCATAACTCTATGCTCAAAAAATAACGCACTTTACATTCAAAATGACACAGATTTTCAAATACTCCAAAAAGCGTATATTAAAATAATAATCCCAGAAAGCCGAACAAAAACCTTTAGAGCCACTTGCAAATTGAAAGACATTCCCACTTATGCAGAGTTCAAAGAAATTATTTTAAAAAACCATAAATCAGTACTTCATCCAGGTATCACTGAAACTCTGAACTGGTTTAAAGAAAAATACTATTATCCAGACTATCAAAAACTAATTCAAAATTTTATTAATGAATGCGATATATGCAATTTATCAAATTCAGAAAATCGAATTACTAAATTAACCTTTGAAACCACACCAAAGATATTAAACGCTAAATAAAAAATCAGAAAGCGTTGATATAAGTATAGGTAACATCGAGCGAAAATGGTGTTTCAGATGTGGAGAGATTTCACAGAACTGCAAATGAAAAATTAAGAATTATCAATGCAGAATCTAGTATAGAAGATAAACAAACTAAATTTTAAACTATTCTTTACATATATAACCACAAAACTAAACATCTAACGACAAATAGAACACCAGCGGATATCTTTATCTACGCAGGGACACATTATTATAATACACAAGCTAACAAAGTAAAACAAATTGAAAAATGAATGAAAGTAGAAACGATTTTGAAATAAATAGAAAATATAAACAAGCCCCCTTAGTTAGATCGAAAACGACGACAAAACAGGAGAAAACAGGAGAAATTACCCAAGTTGACGGTAACATTACATTGAAACAAGCCGAGGAAGACAAACAACATATTACAAGTCCAACTTAAAGAAGAAAAAGAAAACTCATTAAAGTAAATATACTTATAATTTCAGAAATCCCAACATTACTATTTCTACTGTTATCAACTTACAATAACTTAGTAGAACAAACAGATCCATATAAGAACATTGTTCATATTCAATATTTAGTCGAAAAATTAAATCGCGAAATGAACGGTATTAAAATAATAAAGAGAAATAAGCGAGGACTCATTAACATAATACGCACAGCACATAAATATCTTTTCGGCACCTTAGATCAAAACGATAAAGAAGAGCTAGACAAAAAAATTCATAGTCTATCAGTAAATACCGCCCAAAATAATGAACTTAATCATATAATAGTAGCAGTCAACCAAAAAATATAGAACTCCTTAATAACCTTACTATTAATCAAGATGCAGATAAAAAATTAAATATACTAATGTTCAACTTAGAGCATTTTAAACAATACATAGAAGACTTAGAATTAGAAATGCAGTTGACAAGATTAGGAATATTTAATCCCAAACTTTTAAACCTTCAAGAAATATTTAACGTAAATACAGAAAAACTTTTAAATATAAAGACATCTACTTGGTTAAAATCGGACACGAACGAAATGTTAATAATTTCGCATATCCCTAGACAAATATCAAAAACGTCACTATTCAAAATTGTACCCTATCCAGATGAAAATAATAACACCTTAACAGAAAACATTAAAGAAAATTACTATATTAAAGACAATAAAATTTATGCAAAATCAACCAAGACACAAGAAATAAATGAATGGCAAATAATTGGCATTATTACACAAAAACCAGCAGAATGCAAATACACAAACATGTTCAAAACAAATATAATTAGTTATGTAGAATCCAAGACAAATTTAAAACAAATTTGTAACCAGAATAAAATGAAGTAAGTAATTCGTCTCGCCGACTTAGGTATACCATACACCAGTAAAACAAATATTATAAATTTATAATAACAAATGCATTTTCGTATTTTAAAAAAAATTCTATTCACATGTTTTTTACAAGCATATCTTAGTTTTTGTAGTTTTTGAGAAAATCGGTTTTTATTAATTTGCGGGGGTGGTAGAAGGCGTGCCAAAATTTTTACACATACACAATGTGCGCATTTACTTAGCAAATATACATAACAACTATGGTGTCTCTAGGTAGAGTAACTTTTGAGAAAATCGGTTTTTATTAATTTGCGGGGGCGGTAGAAGGCGTGGCAAAATTTTTACACATACACAATGTGCGCATTTACTAAGCTAATATACATATCAAATTTTGTGTCTCTAGTTGCTACAGTTTTTGAGAAAATCTTTTTTTTTATTTGCGGGGCGGTAGGGGGCCTGGCAAAAATTTGAAACAAACTGGATAAGTGTACATAATACACGAGACTACATACCAAAATTTGGTGACTCTAGCTCTTATAATCTCCGATATCTAAGTGTTCATACGGACGGCCGGACGGACGGACGGACATGGCTAAATCGTCTCGGCTGTTGATGCTGATCAAGAATATATATACTTTATGAGGTCGGAAAAGCTTCCTTCTGCCTGTTATATACATTTTGGCTACTTTAATATACCATTTCACCCTATGGGTGTATGGTATAATAATAATAAATAAACACATCAGATTATACCCAAAACATTTATGTAACAAACAACAACAATGTAACGAAACGAAAACCAATATCTTATATCCAAACTAAGCAAATGATTTCCGAAAAAACTGCGTATGACAAAATATTCAACATCATAGCTACCACAACATTTATAATTACACTAGCTGTACCCACGTTTCGCTGTGGCATATTGTCATAAAAAATGAGGAACACAACAAAGGATAACTATAAAATACTTTTAATTCTGTAATACTTATGGGTATACAATATTTTTTGTTTTCCATTCTCCGCGTAAATGTAATGGCTATCTGGTTTACCGACACAGGAACATGCAACATACAATTGTCCATGTGAAAAGCAATCCGCATGCAAATCTAAACCACATAATTCCAGAGATTGACCTTGAGCTTTTTTAATTGTCATGGCGGATGCCAATCGAATGGGAAACTGGAATCTTCTGGCAGCGCCTGTCGCAACTTGAGGCAACTTCGGATTTAAGTGCCGAAACATTTCTGGCAGCATTCACTCGCTTTGTATCGAGGCGAGGGTGTCCCCAGCAAGTGCAATCCGACAACGGTAAAAACTTCGTAGGTACATCCAGAGTGCTTGAAAAAGATTTCCTAAGGTCTACCCAGCAGAAAATCTTATCCCACTATAGCCATCAGAATCTGTCCTGGCATTTCATCCCTCCGGGGGGCTGCAGTTAAGAGTTTTAAAACTCTGTTCTACAAGGCCACTTCCAACCAAAAGTATACCTTTGAAGAGTTCTCTACTCTGCTTGCTACGATAGAAGCTTGTTTGAACTAGCGGCCGATTTCTCCTATGTCTGAAGACCCCACCGATTCTTTGGCTTTGACCCCAGGCCATTTCCTAGTGGGCGGTCCATTGCTATTCGTCAGGGAACCTGAAATCAAGGATCAGGTTCCGTCTATCATTAACCGGTGGCAGCGTCTGAAGGCTGTGAGTCAGCATTTCTGCACCCGGTGGAAAGAGGAATACCTAAAGGAGCTATTTAACGAATGGCGTCTGGGGCGAATCCACCAGACGTACCCTGGCAGTGACGGCAACGTCCGCGTCGTCGAACTGCTTACCGCTCGCGGTGTTGTGAAGCGTCCAGTCGCAAAGCTGATCTTTCTTCCTCCAGAAGAAAGAATTCAAACTCATTACGTAAAGTTACAGTGGCGTCCAGCACTCAGTCCTTCCTCCCAAACAAGAAGGGCCGAGCTGCCAGTAGTAATATGTGTATTCTATAGTCCTACATTAATCCGCTTTCTCATCATTTGTCCCGGCAGCTTCCTGATATCCGTCAGTTTACATCCCATTTCTATGGCTCCGAGACCACGTTCAGTTCAGGCATCGAAGGAGGAGCGCAGATGTTCGCTCCAAGCGGGACTGAGTCCTTCTGTTGACGAGTCTGTCGCGGAATCCATCCTCTGAAGCGATGCCGTCGCTTCCTGCGGCTGATGAGGGCAGTGCTTGCCAACAAATACTGCGCCAACTGCCTGGCCCACCAACACTCCGAAGGAAGCTGTTTGAGCGGTGATAGGTGCCGCATATGGAGGAGGACCACCACACGCTCCGTCGTTCGCCGAGTCACCCATGAGTCCTTCAGACGAAGGATCGCACCAACGCCAGCGTTCGATCCTTAACTGAAACTGGTAATCCTCGAGACGGGAGGAAAAACCTTCGACGTGAAGGCCCTCGTGGACCCTTGTTCGGCGGTATCGTCGATGGCGACGTCGCTGGCCACGGACTTTAAATCAACAGCCGTCAATATTGGGGCGGAGAAAGCGGTGGCAGTAGTGATCCGGTCCCCGATCAGTGAAGGTTGGCGACTGGAGGCGATCCAGAAGGATGGGTTGTCGATGGGTTGTGCTGCCGAACTCCAAGCACTCCGGTGGACCCGCAAATTTCAAAGAAGTTCGAGGGCATCGTCCTGGCGGATGACACGTTCCACCGACCGTCGTCGGTGTCCTTGGTCCTGGGACGTGATGACGGAGGTCATGCTGGAGGGGAGTCTACCCGGGGTTGGCGGGCGGCCAATTGCGATCCGCACAGTCTTCGGCTGGACCCTGTCCGGAGCGTGTCATAATATTGCTTGGGTCTTGCACTCCTTAAAAGGGGGGGGGGGCATGTTTATGCCCAACGGGCAACACAAGAGTTAAAGGAGGCGGGAGCTTTCACCTCGCGCTGCTCTCCCGATGATGCCTATCGCTCTCCCCACAAAAGAACTCCCCACACTTCGCTCCAAGCTTGGCTTGGTTCCCCGGTCTTAGTTAAGCTAGAGATAGTTCAAATTTATCTGTGAATAAACCATGTAGTGAAGACGAATTGCCCTGCAACCACCCATTTTTATTGCGAAAAAATTAACAAAGGAAAGATTCACTTAGCTGACCCCTCTGACAAGGAAGTTCAACCCCCCTACGCAAACAGTTGCTTATAGCTCCTTTATTTGATTTTCTTTTCTTATGCACAAAAAGTCTCGATCAAAGACCAACCTTGGATTCGATATCTGTAACGGTGGTTTCACACAAGTTGTGCACTTTAACTTATTCAATGTTACAAAAGGTATTGTTTACTAGGCAACCTTACATTCGGTATCCGTAAAGGTCTCTTATACACAAGTCTGCACGCAATAAGTTATTTTATTTTATCCTACCGACTGCGACAGTTATTAACCCAATTCTTTCATCAAATAAAAAAACTATTCATAACTATTCATACAGATTTGCTTATGGTTCGGTTTACAGAGCTTTTGTTATTATGTGGTGGTAGTTATGTGGGTGAATGGAATGGGAAGGGTATGGGTGAATGGAGTGGCCAATATATTACTATATGTATAAATCTGAAATTGATATTGAAAACGGGTGTTTCCTGAAAATGCTCTCTTTCTCTCTTTGGTGTTGAGTATATATATATAACAATTAAAAAATATAATTTTTCCAATATAAGAGCTTTCGCTAATGCCTAACGATGATCGACCGATTCTCACGATGGCCCGAAGCAAGTACCTTCTACGCACAGTGGATATCACGTTTTGGAACGCCCAAAACAATTACAACAAATCGAGAATCACAATAAAAATTCGCTATATTTCAAGAATTGGCACAACTCATCAGAAGCAAAAAGATACGTACCACCGCCTATCACCCACAATCTAACGCGTTAATCGAACGATGGCCTCTAAAAGCCGCACTAATGTGCAACGATGTAACACCTTGAACAAAATTCTTGCCAACTGCGTTAGACCACGCACTTGTTTCAAACCGGACATCAACGCATCAGCTGCGAAAATGTTGTCTGGAATGGCATTACGAATACCCAATGAATTTTTCAAAAACTTGGACATGCTATTAACGCCAGCATCACTTCTAAGCCTTTTTCGTAAACATGTGCAAAAGTTCGCCCTAATCCCACGGCTCATCATATCAAAAAAAGAATGTTCATTCTAAAAAGCATTAATCGATGCTCACATGTTTTTGTTAGGACTGACGCAGACAAGCAACAGCTTGATCAAGAGAGCAAAAACAGTTATAAGTCAAGTTTTGAGATGCGGCGTTAAAAAAATGATTACGCGCTAAAGATGGAGCGCAAGCATAAAATAGAGAGCACAAGAACAGCATCAGCACTGATGTTAAGATCGGGTTGATGAGGGGAGTAATTGCAAAAGCAATACATTTGGTACCGATATTAAGGCCAGATTTTAGTGTGCGACATTTAATTCCATTAGTTAAAATATGGCGTAGACAATGGCGGCTTATAAAACGATTACCAAATTTGATGAGGGGAGTATTTGCAAAAGCAATACATTTGGTACCAATATTAAGGCCAGATTTTAGTGTGCGACATTTAATTCCATTAGTTAAAATATGGCGTAGACAATGGCGGCTTATAAAACGATTACCAAATTTGATGGCCCAAGCTGTTATAACCTGTACGAAAATCAGCGTTTTTTTAATTATGGGAACGGAATGTGGCAGGGCAAAAATTTTAACCAAAATTGATCACCTTATTTACTACAAGAGATATCTCAGAGATAGACTCGGCCATTGATACTAATCGAGAGTATATTTCCTTTATCCCTTTATGTTTTATTTTGTTGTGTTTATATACTATAGATACTATATTTATATTACTATTTTATACACATTTGTTTTTTTTTCTGTATGTGTGTTTTTATTCGTAATCTATGCCAAATGGACAACAAGCAAATATTTTCAAAGAAAATCATGAAATGGCACGTAAGAAAATAGAAACTTATTCTGGAATCGCTGCAGAATAATATTAATTTCAGCGCATCCCGTCGAAGTAGAATTAAAATCAACAAAAACAAAAATTTTCCCGCGTCAGCCGTGCAATTTAATTATCTGAAGTTGGACCATACCCTTTGTTTAATTCGATGTGGAACGAGGAGATCAGGAAAGGTGATTCCATACCAGATATCCCAGGTAAAGTGCAAAAAATTGAAAAAGGCCAATTCAAGAAATTCTTTTTGTTAATTGTGCCATCTTGAGGCTTTCAATTTCTAGCACAAAAAGTTAATAGTTCTGCTTTACAATAACAATTGCATTCCATGATTTACATTTATGTGTATCTTAAAATATATAAATATATAAAATATGGACTTCTAACCTACCTAACCGATTTCAATCTAACTTGCACAGCGCAGTGCAAGTCAGTCAACAATTACCGTCATCTGTTGCAGAGTTGTGCCTTTAAGCATTACCATTACTTTTTCATTAGCACTGAAAAAAAACAATGCTAATGAAAATCAATTTCATTAGGATTGGAAAAATGAAGTAAGTAAGTCGACTCGACGACTTCGGTATACCATACACCAGTAAAACAAATATTTCAAATTTATAATAACCAATGTATTTTCGTATTTTTAAAAAATCTGTTCACATGCTTTTTATAAGCATATCTTAGTATTTCACTAACTCAGCCATACGAGCACGCCCACCAGCCAACGGCCAACTCCAGCCATATGGAAAAACATTTATATGCATAATATCAAATTTAAGTGTGCTAAATTTGATTGCACAAGGTAGAAAATTACGGGGGGGAAGGGGCCTGGCAAAATCTTTACACATAAAAAATGTGCGCATTTACTAAGCAAATATACATACCAACTATGGTGTCTCTGGCTAGAATAGTTTTTGAGAAAATCGGTTTTATTTAATTTGCGGGGGCGGTAGGGGCGTGGCGAAAATTTGAAACAAACTCGATAACTGTGCATACTACACGAGACTACATACCAAATTTGGTGACTCTAGCTCTTATAGTCTCCGAGATCTATGTGTTCATTCGGATGGACGGACGGATATGGCTAGATCGACTCGGCTGTTGATCCTGATTAAGAATATATATACTTTATGGGGTCGGAAAAGCTTCCTTCTGCCTATTACATACATTTTGGCGACATTAATATACCATTTCAACCTATGGGTGCAAAAACACAATGAAAATAAATTTTTTTAGATATTAACGGCAGATTGTGTTTCACAGACGCTCTTTATATTTCGTTTTATATTTTTACTATCCACCATAAGATTTTGATTTAAATTATGTTAAAACACTACGGTATTCCCTCAAAATCGTTGACAAACTCACTATCTAACACTTTTTATTACGTAACTAGAGTTTGGGTAGATGTAAGGCTGGAAACCAATAGGCGCAGCAAATTACACAGCAAAATTTCACCCTATGGGTGCATGGTATAAAAACGCAAAAAAAAACTAAGATATAAATAAAATACAAATTTTCACTAAAGAATTAAATCAATTAATTAAATTAACAAATCTAAAAATAAATTAATTTTAAATCCTACAATTGAATTAGAAAAATAAAAATTTTTGTGTGTTAGAAAATAAATCATGACCATCGAATCGAAATACGATTGAGAGCGTGAATGCTGAATGGCTACACATAAAAAAAATTATTTCTGGTTTGCTTGTTATATTTAAATAACATTTGATTACTGACTGCGTATGACTGACTGAATGTGTTTACATACTTTTAATTTTTGACAGCGCAAAGTTACTTATTTTCACTTGAGATAACAATTATATTGGTAAACAAAATTTGATTTCATTAGTGTATGTTGTACAAAATATTCAAATAATGAATGTTGCTAGTTAAAATCTAGTAAGTTTGTATTTTATTGAAACAACGAACCAAAACATATTTCAGTCCTAATACAGCTTTGGCTGACAAGCCAAACATAGCACCAACTATTATGTAATTAAGAAACTTTGGATAGCGTTTTGGGTTACAGAACTGAAGCCTCTAAATTAAGAATGGATTAACAAACTGTCAACAAAATAAAAGGGTTTTTGTAAAGAAATATATTTTTTAAACATAGGTAATGCAAATGTGCAATGTCAAACAATTAACGATTCGCATCTAACTAAAAAAAAACAAATAAATGAAGTAGCTTGGTATTTTAATTTTTTAGGTCCAAGTGTATATTCATAAATTTGACCCCGGGTGCCGCATAGCAGCTCACTCACTTTTACAAACCTTCAACGGGTATCTCCGACCTTACGAACTAGTGGAAAAATTGTATAGTTCAAAAATTTAATAGTTTTTTTTTTTAGTGGGAAATTGTATAGTTCAAAAATTTAATAGTTTTCTTTCATTTTTTCCCGAATTGAAAAATTCCAAAATCTAATTTTCAGTTTGTTTTTAGAAAAAAAAAAAGTTTTATTAGTGGCTGCTAGAAAAAAAAAATTGGCAGCTGTTAAACATAATTTTATAAATAAAATAATGAGCAGTTTACACAAAACTTTTACCCAATTGAACACCAAGTATCAGCGTTTCCTTCACTTTTTTCTGCAGCGTTCCGATATGCCAAAAATGCATCAAGAACTTTGTTGATTCCGGCATAGCACCTTCCTAATAAATATAAAGATTGCCCACTTTTAGGTTCTGCTTCAATTGACTTTTGAAGTAAAAACAAAGCACTAGTTTGCCGATCCTTTTTTTCGCCTAGGCATTCGACGCACTGGTGCATCCATCCTAAAAATAAAATGAATTATACAAATTTTGCAAAACAAGTTACAGCACGAAGCTTTTGAATAATGTTTATAATATAGCTACTACGACGTGGTATTTAAGTATACTCAAATAAATGAATTAGAGCTGAAGTTCCGGTGATCCGTCAAATCTTTTATTTTCAACAGTTACGCTCTTTTACCTAAAAGAAGGATTTATTGAAGTGGTGAAAACTCATTACATATTCCTCGCCCTAACTAAAGATCAAGGTCAGCCTAAATAAGATCATTAGAGCTCTCCAAACAATGGCAGATGCGGTTTCTAACTAGATTTATAATTTGATTATCAATCCTTATTATATTTGCAGCGTTATGAAGTTTATTATAAAGTATACTCTATATAAGGGGGTGCAAACTCTGAGAATCTTTCTTTCCAACATTCTTATTCTTTCCATGTACGATGGATAATAGGATACCATATTGGGCAACCTCCGTAATTATTGTCCTGATGACGGCTTTATTTACCAAGAAAATCACTTTTTTATACCCTTGCAGAGGGTATTATAAAATTGGTCAGAAGTTTGTAACGCAGAGAAGGATACGGTTCCGATCCCATAAAGTATATATGTATATTCTCAATCAGCATGAGCAGCTGAGTCGTTAAAGCATATGCATCATCTAAAAGCTAGGCTTGAAACTTGGTATTTAGGTTAGATGAAGTTTGAGATTATTTATCTATATTAGTTTTGCATGTACAACATCATATTAAAAATTTAAAATTTAATAAGATCAGATAAATATAACCCGAGTTACAGTCAATATGAATCGGGCCTGCTCAAAAACTGCCGACAACGCTGCCAGCAGCCTACACACACACACACGTACAGACGAAACGCGACATAAACTGTATTCCAACCACTCGGCAAATTCCATACAGTCCGCCTAGAAGAAGCAAGCAAACCGCCAGTCACACCAGGAAGTATTGTTAGCAATAGCACGCATTAGAGTCAAATCTTCCCCTGGCTAGGGGTGCAAAAAATTTCGTAATGGTCGACTATTGAAATTAATTAGTCGTGGAAAATGGTCGACTAAAAGTCGGAAGTAATAAGTAAAATAGAAGGTCCAAAAATTGATTTTAAGTTATAAAAACCAACCTTTTCTTTTGCAAAAAAAAAAGGCGCACATCGTAAAAAAAGCAAACTCATTGATTACTTTGAGGGGCAAATTGTCGAATGAAAATAGCCGACTAGTAGAAAAGTCCAAAGGAAAATGGTCGACACCATTTAGTCGTCTTTTTTTTTGAAAATGGTCGAATATAGTCAAAACATCGACAAGTCGTTTCATCCCTACCCCTCCCCAACGAGGCCTTAAAAGTTCATGCCTTTTAGTGCCCAGAAGAGTTTGCATCCGCCTTCAACAAATGTTTCAGCGGTGGTCCCGACCTATAAGCAATAGAATCTAGTGCTGCTGCCAAAACCAACGAAAAAAATTGGCAAGTCCTCCGCTTACAGACCCATCTGCCTATAAGACTGGCAAAGTCCTTGAACGGATCAAAGCAAAAATTGGTAAAGACAGCTCGGAACGCCATAGCTGGCGACTAATGGAAAAGAGGATCAAAAAAATACTGCCTAATAGCGACAATAATTCGAGAAGATGACCCTGCATACAAAACTTCAAAGTTCCGCCTTACCTAGTGAAGGTAACTAGCAGCTACCTAAACAACAGATGGCTCCAAGTGGACACTTCAATGGAGAAAAACAATACAGGAGTTCCACAGAGCATTGTTTTGGGCCCCTACAATGAGCTTTCATTTAGCAAAGTCTTTACACATAAAAATCTGCGCATTTACTAAGCAAATATACATACCAAATATGGTATCTCCAACTAGAATAGTCTTTGAGATAAACCCTTTTTTAAATTCGGGGACGGAAAGGGGCGGGGCAAATATTTGAAATAAACTTGATAACCCTACATACTACACGAGTCTTTATACCAAATTTGGTGGCTAAAGAATTTATAGTCTCCGAGATCTAGGTGTTCATACGAGCGGACAGACGAATATGGCTAAATCGACTCGGCTGTTGGTACTGATCAAAAATATAAATACTTCATGGGGTCGGAAAAGCTTCCTTCCGCTTGTTACATACATTTTTGTGACATTAATATACCATTTCACCCTATGGATGTATGGTATAAAAATAGGGGTAAAAGAAAGAGAACCCATTGATTGAGTGATCATTTTTTATCGATTTCGCCCCTAAAAGAGTTCTATTAGGTATGCGGGAGTCGGGAAAGGGAATCGTCATTATTTTTTTTATTATTATTAAGAGTCTGCTCAAAATGGAGGCACCGGGTCAGTCGAAAGTATACTATTAAATCTAGTTTTAATTATCAATTATACGAATAAAAATGGAAAAGATGCGAGGCTAAGCGGTATTCTATAAAGTGGGAAAGGGGTGGTGGGGGGGGGGATGGGAGTTGCGATGATTCCCGGATGAAGTGACGCAGCTGGAAAGTATAGTTGAGTATATATGGGGTGACATACCTCAACTACATGCCACCTAGGTAAGGGAGGGCCCGTTCGACCTCACTAATCCAGAAGAGGAGGTCTGGTGTCTTTACACATAAAAATCTGCGCATTTACTAAGAAAATATACATACCAAATATGGTATCTCTAACTAGAATAGTCTTTGAGATAAACCCTTTTTTAAATTGAGGGGACGGAAAGGGGCGGGGCAAATATTTGAAATAAACTTGATAACCCTACATACTACACGAGTCTTTATACCAAATTTGGTGGCTAAAGAATTTATAGTCTCCGAGATCTACGTGTTCATTCGAGCGGACACACGAATATGGCTAAATCGACTCGTCTGTTGGTACTGATCAAAAATATAAATACTTCATGGGGTCGGAAAAGCTTCCTTCCGCTTGTTACATACATTTTTGTGACATTAATATACCATTTCACCCTATGGGTGTATGGTATAAAAATAGGGGTAAAAGAAAGAGAACCCATTGATTGAGTGATCATTTTTTATCGATTTCGCCCCTAAAAGAGTTCTATTAGGTATGCCGGAGTCGGGAAAGGGAATCGTCATTATTTTTTTTATTATTATTAAGAGTCTGCTCAAAATGGAGGCACCGGGTCAGTCGAAAGTATACTATCAAATCTAGTTTTAATTATCAATTATACGAATAAAAATGGAAAAGATGCGAGGCTAAACGGTATTCTATAAAGTGGGAAAGGGGTGGTGGGGGGGGATGGGAGTTGCGATGATTCCCGGATGAAGTGACGCAGCTGGAAAGTATAGTTGAGTATATATGGGGTGGCATACCTCAACTACATGCCACCTAGGTAAGGGAGGGCCCGTTCGACCTCACTAATCCAGAAGAGGAGGTCTGGTGTCTTTACACATAAAAATCTGCGCATTTACTAAGCAAATATACATACCAAATATGGTATCTCTAACTAGAATAGTCTTTGAGATAAACCCTTTTTTAAATTGAGGGGATGGAAAGGGGCGGGGCAAATATTTGAAATAAACTTGATAACCCTACATACTACACGAGCCTTTATACCAAATTTGGTGGCTAAAGAATTTATAGTCTCCGAGATCTACGTGTTCATACGAGCGGACACACGAATATGGCTAAATCGACTCGTCTGTTGGTACTGATCAAAAATATAAATACTTCATGGGGTCGGAAAAGCTTCCTTCCGCTTGTTACATACATTTTTGTGACATTAATATACCATTTCACTCTATGGGTGTATGGTATAAAAATAGGGGTAAAAGAAAGAGAAAAAAGAGTTCTATTAGGTATGCGGGAGTCGGGAAAGGGAATCGTCATTATTTTTTTATTATTATTAAGAGTCTGCTAAAAATGGAGGCACCGGGTCAGTCGAAAGTATACTGTTAAATCTAGTTTTAATTATCAATTATACGAATAAAAATGGAAAAGATGCGAGGCTAAGCGGTATTCTATAAAGTGGGAAAGGGGTGGTGGGGGGGGATGGGAGTTGCGATGATTCCCGGATGAAGTGACGCGGCTGGAAAGTATAGTTGAGTATATATGGGGTGGCATACCTCAACTACATGCCACCTAGGTAAGGGAGGGCCCGTTCGACCTCACTAATCCAGAAGAGGAGGTCTGGTGTCCAGATGGAGCCGCGACGACGACATCATTTCTGTGGCGGTAAAGTAAGGAGTCAATAATTCTGTTATGATTATGTTCGAGTGTGATGACGCGTTATTCCCCTTGGCAGAGAGAAGGCCGAGCGCTGAAATCTCGTTACGGGGTAGTACACATCAAGACCATGGTCTTAAGACTCACTAATGATAATTAAACTGTAATACTACAATTAGATTAATATAATTAATCTAAAATCTAAATCTTATAATAATCAATAAATTGTAAGCGATACCTAAACTGTTTGAGAAAATTATGACGTCTCAAATACAGCATTTATGTAGATCCATTTTTTCGCCATACCAGCATGTGTTTCTGAAGAATAGATCTACCACAACTAATCTTTTACAGTTTACATCCTTTGTAGTCCAAGGTTTTAATAAGCAAAGGCAAACTGATGTTATATATACGAATTTCAGTAAGGCTTTCGATTCGGTAAACTATGCCTTGCTATTACATAAGCTCAATTTGGTTGGCTTTCCGGATGGTCTGCTTGCCTGGATTTCACAATATCTAAGGAATAGAATGCAGAGGGTTCTTTTTAGGTCCTCTCTTTCTAAGTTCCTTTGTGTTGCATCGGGAGTCCCACAGGGTAGTAACTTTGTCTCATTACTTTTCACCATTTTTATTAATGATCTCCCCCCGTTCTTTTAAATTCCAGAGTTCTTATGTATGCCGATGATGTAAAAATCGCTAATCGCTAATCGCATCGAAGACCCTCTTTCATGCCACAGCCTGCAAGCAGATCTGAATGCTTTTCAGGGGTGGTGTAGGGATAACTTGTTATCGCTAAACTATTCTAATGTGAAAATTATGTATTTTTATAGAGGTTCTCCACAATTAGCAAGTTACTTTTTAAATAATCTCCAATTAGAAAAAATTAATAATACTTCTTTGGTTGTTAAAGATTTGGGGATCTTAAAAGACCACCAACTTAGTTTTAATCAGCATGTATCCACTACTGTTAGTAGGGCCAAGAGTGTTCTTGACTTTATAAAGTTCAAGAGATCCTTAATCGTAGCAATATGCTTGGTGTAACTTTTCTTTATAAACTTCTGAATAGTAAGATTGACTCTTTCGAGCTGTTGAGCCAAATTAATATTTCGGTTCCATCTAGAAGGACCCGCAATTACACACCGCTTATACTTCCCACCTGCACAACTAACTCTGCTCTGCATGAACCTTTTCGTATACTATGTAGCCACTACGACAGACTTTTCCACGTTATCGGTTCGGAAACATCGCTTCCGCTTATAAAATCTGCGCTTTTGTCCTTCCTTGCTCGTGATTAATTGTAGTCATCTCTACTTTAACCTATCCTGCTTTTTATAAATAACCTATTCTCTTATTACTTTTAATATTTTTTATTTCTTTAGTTTAAGTTTATATATGTAATTCGACTTTGCCCTTAGGTCGGAGTGGGAAGAGGTTGTAACACTAACTTTACTTAGGGTAATTCGTAACTGGCCCGGGCCTGGTGGCTTTCGTTCATACTGAGCGTTGTACGTCTACGTCTATATAAAACAAATTTGTTTGATGAAGTTGACGTAATACTTAGGAAATTTGACAAAGAGTTTTTACAACTATATGAGAGTCAGATTAGAAAAACAAGGCAGATACAATCGCTATCTGAAATAAGAAGTGCCATGACTTCTTTGAAGACATACAGGAGAGAGTTAATACATGTGTAAAGGCTCAACCAACACTGTTGGCCACAGCTCTAATACAAGTTAAAAAACAAAATGGAGGATATAAAACCCTAAGAGCCCTTATTGATAGTGGTTCTCAGAGCAGAAAAGACATCTTAAGGTTGAGGCGATTGTGTTGCCAAAGTTAATGAAAGCGCTTTCATTCAAAATGGTAATTGTGGATATGTCAAAGTGGCAATCCTACGTGCTAGCGGACTTACCTTTAATAAACCAAGTAGGGTTGATATGATAATGGGGATACACGAATATACATATATCGTACAAAGTGGAGTTGCCAGGATTGGTGGCCTACGAGGCCAAAGTACTCAACTAGCTTGGATCGTTTTGGGATGCACCAAATCATAGGCGACTTAATTTATAGTGGCAACTACAATAAATATCACAGGATTCAAACAGTATTGGGAAGTAAAAAAGAAGACATAGATATCATAAATTATGAGGATTAAGACAACAACACAACGTAAAACAACGTCCAAGAAATTTGTCAGCTTTTGACTCCTACAGCAGGACCTCACTTTGGAGGTAAGATAGAAGCTGAGGTAAAAGAAATTATTCGTCAAAATAAAAAACAAATAAACCAGAATTTAAGGCCGCCGGCAGAAGCTTACTGGAGGTAAATCAAAAAGTGAGAGAAACGAAGTATATATCCCAGAGCCAGTACAAAATGAGAATATTCAAATGGCAATGATTAAATTAGATAACGATCTTGTAAAATATACTGGTTTGTTCTTTAAGCTTCCTTATAAAAAGGCTAGAAGTGAACAAAGCAATGTCCATCAGGAGTGGATAGATATCCCAAAAAAGAGAGTATTAGACATTAGATCAGGACATCCCATTACATACACAAAGCAAAATGCAAATTTAAAATATTAGAAGAAGCTGATAAAGTAAACTTTACACAAAAGAATTAGAAAGTGACTTACTAGGCTTAAATTTGCTTCATGTAACAGGTCATGCTTTCATAATTAGTTATCTTACTAATTTTAATATTAATAATAATTGAAATGATTTAATAATTTAATTAAAATTAGATTTACCAAAGAAAAAGACAAAACATAACAAAAACTCTAAACAGAAATAAGTCGTAAAAAATCATAATTCAATTATTGCTTAAAACCAAACAAACATGCATCCACACTCTGTGGAAAATATTTAAAAATACAACAACAGCGCTATGTCAAGTGGCTAACGCAGAGCATACAGTATAATTATTTCCCAACCCCCCAAAACGTGGGTCATTAAAATAAGTATTTTTTAAGAACAATTGTCTCCTCCTAGATTCTAAGATTTTATATACATATATACTTCATGCGTTTGTAAAAAAAATCAGTTCATATTTTGAATTCAAAGAATGAAGAATGGGTTACTTCTCCCTGGAAGCCCTATTCAATGGCTGCACAGAGGTCTTACGCTTAAAATTGACAAAATTATAAAATTGTTAAGGTCAGAAGATAACTGAAGCTTACAACGCAGAAGATAATTCTTATTGCATTGTGTATTAAGCACCATGAATTTAGAACGAGCGATTTTATACAGAGCGTAATCTGAGTCTGAACATTTTTCAAATTGGATAACTCTCGACAGAACCAGCGAGGTTTATTAAGCCGCTCCTGCCTACCAAAAGGCATATAAATTTCAATGAGTGAATTCAGAGTATCATAAAAGAAGCGAACAGCTGATTTCAAATCTCTACAATTGTACAGACAAGACCAATTGGTAGTAATAATGATTTCATTAAAGTTGGCAAAGTCAGTCTTAAAAAGCACCTAGTCCGAGGTAACTCATTTGAACCAAGTAATGGTAATAGAGAGGGCAGATCGATCTTTAAATTTAATGTAGAATGACATTTGTCTTCGAAAAGAACAAGATTGAGAGATAAAGATAAGCCTAGAAGGCCATCAATAAGTCATGTGACATAGAGGGCAGCAAAATGACAGATCCACCCATTAGTGACCATGCTAAAGCAGATAAATTAAAATTACGAATCTAGTTTTTCGACACACCAGCAGTTGCTGATGTGTCAGTAATAGTTATTGCTGGCAGGCGAATCGGTTGCCGATTTTTTATCTTAACAGTATATTCCCTCAAGATTATATGCTTCGGCCAAAAACTTATATTTTAAGGGACCAATTTAGTCCATTTAGAGTGTGGACAGTGTGGTGCGGAGGCATAAAAGTGTTTAAGACGGACTTTGAACCCACGCTATTCCTTCTGATGCCAATGTAAATTCATCATTTTATTTTCATTAAGTCTCCGTATTGTCCATTTTTATTTATTTATATATATATATATATATATTTTTTTTTTTGTTATTTTTATTTATTCTCTATTTATTTATTTTTTTTGTTACCCTTATTTTTATTCCTCCATTATTTATTATTCCCAAATCGCATGTCCATATTTATTCAAAATCCTGTTTTGTTTTCGTTTGTTGGGACATAAGTTTTTATACCATACACCCATAGGGTGAAATGGTATATTAAAGTCGCTAAAATGTATGTAACAGGCAGAAGGAAGCTTTTCCGACCCCATAAAGTATATATATTCTTGATCAGCATCAACAGCCGAGACGATCTAGCCATGTCCGTCTGTCCGTCCGTCCGTCCGTCCGTCTGTATAAACACCTAGATCTCGGAGACTATAAGAGCTAGAGCCACCAAATTTGGTATGTAGACTCGTGTCATATGTACGCTTATCGAGTTTGTTTCAAATGTTTGCCACGCCCCCTACCGCCCCCGCAAATGATATAAAACCGATTTTCTTAAACACCATAGCAACTAGAGACACAAAATTTGGTATGTATATTTGCTTAGTAAACGCGCACATTTTGTATTTATAAAAATGAAGTAAGTAAGTCGTCTCGCCGACTTGGATATACCATACACCAGTAAAACAAATATTTTAAATTTACAATAACCAATGCATTTTCTTATTCAAAAAAAAACTGTTCACATGCTTTTCACAAGCATATCTTAGTATTTCGCTCATTCAAGCAAACGAGCACCCTAGCGCCCCCACCAGCCAACGGCCACTTCCGGCCATATGGAAAAACGTTTATATGCATAACTTGGCTATTTTTATTCCGATTTTGATCAAATTTAGTATTTTGCTTGATATTAGTATCAAATTTAAGTGTGCTAAATTTGATTGCACAAGGTAGAAAATTACGGGAGATAATCGAGTTTTTTCAAATTACGGGGGCGAAGGGGGGCGTGGCAAAATCTTTACACATCAAAAATGTGCGCAATTACTAAGCAAATATTCATACCAACTATGGTGTCTCTAGCTAAAATAGGTTTTGAGAAAATCGGTTTTATTTGATTTGCGGGGGCGGTAGGGAGCGTGGCAAAATTTTTATAAATACAAAATGTGCGCGTTCACTAAGCAAATATACATACCAAATTTTGTGTCTCTAGTTGCTATGGTGTTTAAGAAAATCGGTTTTATATCATTTGCGGGGGCGGTAGGGGGCGTGGCAAACATTTGAAACAAACTCGATAAGCGTACATATGACACGAGTCTACATACCAAATTTGGTGGCTCTAGCTCTTATAGTCTCCGAGATCTAGGTGTTCATACAGACGGACGGACGGACGGACAGACGGACATGGCTAGATCGTCTCGGCTGTTGATGCTGATCAAGAATATATATACTTTATGGGGTCGGAAAAGCTTCCTTCTGCCTGTTACATACATTTTGGCGACTTTAATATACCATTTCACCCTATGGGTGTATGGTATAATAAGTAAGTAAGCAAATGCATTTTCGTATTTTTAAAAAATCTGTTCACATGCTTTTTACAAGCATATCTTAGTATTTCGCTCACTCAAGTATACAAGCACCCTAGCGCCCCCACCCAGCCAACGGCCAACTTCGGCCATATGGAAAAACATTTATATGCATAACCTGGCTGTTTTTATTCCGCTTTTGATCAAATTTAGTGTTTTGCTGGATATTAGTATCAAATTTAAGTGTGCTAAATTTGATTGCATAAGGTAGAAAATTACGGGCGATACTCGAGTTTTTTCAAATTACGGGGGCGGAAAGAGGCCTGGCAAAATCGTTACACATAAAAAATGTGTGCATTTACTAAGCAAATATACATACCAAATATGGTGTCTCTAACTAGAATAGTCTTTGAGATAAACCCTTTTTTAAATTGTGGCGACGGAAAGGGGCGGGGCAAAAATTTGAAATAAACTTGATAACCCTACATAGTACACGAGTCTTTATACCAAATTTGGTGGCTACAGAATTTATAGTCTCCGCGATCTAGGTGTTCATACGAGCGGACACACGAATATGGCTAAATCGACTCGTCTGTTGGTACTGATTAAAAATATAAATACTTCATGGGGTCGGAAAAGCTTCCTTCCGCTTGTTACATACATTTTGGCGACATTAATATACCATTTCACCCTATGGGTGTATGGTATAAAAATAGGGGTAAAAGAAAGAGAAGCCATTGATTGAGTGATCATTTTTTATCGATTTCGCCCCTAAAAGAGTTCTATTAGGTATGCGGGAGTCGGGAAAGGGAATCGTCATTATTTTTTTTATTATTATTAAGAGTCTGCTCAAAATGGATGCACCGGATCAGTCGAAAGTATGCTGTTAAATCTAGTTTTAATTATCAATTATACGAATAAAAATGGAAAAGATGCGAGGCTAAGTGGTATTCTATAAAGTGGGAAAGGGGTGGTGGGGGGGATGGGAGTTGCGATGATTCCCGGATGAAGTGACGCGGCTGGAAAGTATAGTTGAGTATATATGGGGTGGCATACCTCAACTACATGCCACCTAGGTAAGGGAGGGCCCGTTGGACCTCACTTATCCAGAAGAGGAGGTCTGGTGTCCAGATGGAGCCGCGACGACGACATCATTTCTGTGGCGGTAAAGTAAGGAGTCAATAATTCTGTTATGATTATGTTCGAGTGTGATGACGCGTTATTCCCCGTGGCAGAGAGAAGGCCGAGCGCTGAAATCTCGTTACGGGGTAGTACACATCAAGACCATGGTCTTAAGACTCACTAATGATAATTAAACTGTAATACTACAATTAGATTAATATAATTAATCTAAAATCTAAATCTTAAATAATCAATAAATTGTAAGCGATACCTAAACTGTTTGAGAAAATTATGACGTCTCAAATACAGCATTTATGTGGATCCATTTTTTCGCCATACCAGCATGTGTTCTGAAGAATAGATCTACCACAACTAATCTTTTACAGTTTACATCCTTTGTAGTCCAAGGTTTTAATAAGCAAAGGCAAAAATAATGTTATATATACGAATTTCAGTAAGGCTTTCGATTCGGTAAACTATGCCTTACTATTACATAAGCTCAATTTGGTTGGCTTTCCGGATGGTCTGCTTGCCTGGATTTCACAATATCTAAGGAATAGAATGCAGAGGGTTCTTTTTAGATCCTCTCTTTCTAAGTTCCTTTGTGTTGAATCGGGAGTCCCACAGGGTAGTAACCTTGGCTCATTACTTTTCACCATTTTTATTAATGATCTCCCCCCGTTCTTTTAAATTCCAGAGTTCTTATGTATGCCGATGATGTAAAAATCGCTAATCGCTAATCGCATCGAAGACTCTCTTTCATGCCACAGCCTGCAAGCAGATCTGACTGCTTTTCAGGGGTGGTGTAGGGATAACTTGTTATCGCTAAACTGTTCTAATGTGAAAATTATGTCTTTTTATAGAGGTTCTCCACAATTAGCAAGTTACTTTTTAAATAATCTCCAATTAGAAAAAATTAATAATACTTCTTTGGTTGTTAAAGATTTGGGGATCTTAAAAGACCACCAACTTAGTTTTAATCAGCATGTATCCATTACTGTTATCCACTACTTGTAGGGCCAAGAGTGTTCTTGACTTTATAAAGTTCAAGAGATCCTTAATCGTAGCAATATGCTTGGTGTAACTTTTCTTTATAAACTTCTGAATAGTAAGATTGACTCTTTCAAGCTGTTGAGCCAAATTAATATTTCGGTTCCATCTAGAAGGACCCGCAATTACACACCGCTTATACTTCCCACCTGCACAACTAACTCTGCTCTGCATGAACCTTTTCGTATACTATGTAGACACTACAACAGACTTTGCCACGTTATCGGTTCGGAAACATCGCTTCCGCTTATAAAATCAGCGCTTTTGTCCTTCCTTGCTCGTAATTAATTGTAGGCATCTTTACTTTAACCTATCCTGCTTTTTATAAATAACCTATTCTCTTATTACTTTTAATATTTTTTATTTCTTTAGTTTAAGTTTATATATGTAATTTGACTTTGCCCTTAGGTCGGAGTGGGAAGAGGTTGTAACACTAACTTTACTTAGGGTAATTCGTAAAGGGCCCGGGCCAGGTGGATTTCGTTCATACTGAGCGTTGTACGTCTACGTCTATATAAAACAAATTTGTTTGATGAAGTTGACGTAATACTTAGGAAATTTGACAAAGAGTTTTTACAACTATATGAGAGTCAGATTAGAAAAACAAGGCAGATACAATCGCTATCTGAAATAAGAAGTGCCATGACTTCTTTGAAGACATACAGGAGAGAGTTAATACATGTGTAAAGGCTCAACCAACACTGTTGGCCACAGCTCTAATACAAGTTAAAAAACAAAATGGAGGATATAAAACTCTAAGAGCCCTTATTGATAGTGCTTCTCAGAGCAGAAAAGACATCTTAAAGTTGAGGCGATTGTGTTGCCAAAGTTAATGAAAGCGCTTTCATTAAAAATGGTAATTGTGGATATGTCAAAGTGGCAATCCTACGTGCTAGCGGACTCACCTTTAATAAACCAAATAGGGTTGATATGTTAATGGGGATACACGTATATACATATATCGTACAAAGTAGAGTTGCCAGGATTGGTGGCCTACGAGGCCAAAGTAGTCAACTAGCTTGTATTGTTTTGGGATGCACCAAATCATAAGCGACTTAATTTATAGTGGCAACTACAATAAATATCACAGGATTCAAACAGTATTGGGAAGTAAAAAAGAAGACATAGATATCATGTATTATGAGGATTAAGACAACAACACAACGTAAAACAACGTCCAAGAAATTTGTCAGCTTTTGACTCCTACAGCAGGACCTCACTTTGGAGGTAAGATAGAAGCTGAGGTAAAAGAAATTATTCGTCAAAATAAAAAACAAATAAACCAGAATTTAAGGCCGCCGGCAGAAGCTTACTGGAGTTAAATCAAAAAGTGAGAGAAACGAAGTATATATCCCAGAGCCAGTACAAAATGAGAAAATTCAGATGGCAATGATTAAATTAGATAACGATCTTGTAAAATATACTGGTTTGTTCTTTAAGCTTCCTTATAAAAAGGCTAGAAGTGAACAAAGCAATGCCCATCAGGAGTGGATAGATATCCCAAAAAAGAGAGTATTAGACATTAGATCAGGACATCCCATTACATACACAAAGCAAAAGGCTCCTGCCTACCAAAAGGCATATAAATTTCAATGAGTGAATTCAGAGTATCATAAAAGAAGCGAACAGCTGATTTCAAATCTCTACAATTGTACAGACAAGACCAATTGGTAGTAATAATGATTTCATTAAAGTTGGCAAAGTCAGTCTTAAAAAGCACCTAGTCCGAGGTAACTCATTTGAACCAAGTAATGGTAATAGAGAGGGCAGATCGATCTTTAAATTTAATGTAGAATGACATTTGTCTTCGAAAAGAACAAGATTGAGAGATAAAGATAAGCCTAGAAGGCCATCAATAAGTCATGTGACATAGAGGGCAGCAAAATGACAGATCCACCCATTAGTGACCATGCTAAAGCAGATAAATTAAAATTACGAATCTAGTTTTTCGACACACCAGCAGTTGCTGATGTGTCAGTAATAGTTATTGCTGGCAGGCGAATCGGTTGCCGATTTTTTATCTTAACAGTATATTCCGTCAAGATTATATGCTTCGGCCAAAAACTCATATTTTAAGGGACCAATTTAGTCCATTTAGAGTGTGGACAGTGTGGTGCGGAGGCATAAAAGTGTTTAAGACGGACTTTGAACCCACGCTATTCCTTCTGATGCCAATGTAAATTCATCATTTTATTTTCATTAAGTCTCCGTATTGTCCATTTTTATTTATTTATATATATATATATATATATTTTTTTTTTTTTTTTGTTTATTTTTATTTATTCTCTATTTATTTATTTTTTTTGTTACCCTTATTTTTATTCCTCCATTATTTATTATTCCCAAATCGCATGTCCATATTTATTCAAAATCCTGTTTTGTTTTCGTTTGTTGGGACATAAGTTTTTATACCATACACCCATAGGGTGAAATGGTATATTAAAGTCGCTAAAATGTATGTAACAGGCAGAAGGAAGCTTTTCCGACCCCATAAAGTATATATATTCTTGATCAGCATCAACAGCCGAGACGATCTAGCCATGTCCGTCTGTCCGTCCGTCCGTCCGTCCGTCTGTATGAACACCTAGATCTCGGAGACTATAAGAGCTAGAGCCACCAAATTTGGTATGTAGACTCGTGTCATATGTACGCTTATCGAGTTTGTTTCAAATGTTTGCCACGCCCCCTACCGCCCCCGCAAATGATATAAAACCGATTTTCTCAAACACTATAACAACTAGAGACACAAAATTTGGTATGTATATTTGCTAAGTAAACGCGCACATTTTGTATTTGTAAAAATTTTGCCACGCCCCCTACCGCCCCCGCAAATTAAATAAAACCGATTTTCTCAAAAACTATTCTAGCTAGAGACACCATAGTTGGTATGAATATTTGCTTAGTAATTGCGCACATTTTTGATGTGTAAAAATTTTGCCACGCCCCTTTTCGCCCCCGTAATTTGAAAAAACTCGATTATCTCCCGTAATTTTCTACCTTGTGCAATCAAATTTAGCACACTTAAATTTGATACTAATATCAAGCAAAATACCAAATTTGATCAAAAGCGGAATAAAAATAGTCAAGTTATGCATATAAACGTTTTTCCATATGGCCGGAGTTGGCCGTTGGCTGGTGGGGGCGCTAGGGTGCTCGAATGCTTGAGTGAGCGAAATACTAAGATATGCTTGTAAAAAGCATGCAAACCGATTTTTTAAAAATACGAAAATGCATTTGTTACTATAAATTTGAAATATTTGTTTTACTGGTGTATGGTATATCCAAGTCGGCGAGACGACTTACTTACTTCATTTTTATTTATACATACACATCGATAATTTGTAGAGTCGTCCGGAATATTTGTTTGCTCACAAACATTGTGTTCATTTGCATCGAAATCGTCCTAAGGAAAAATGAAGTAAGTAAGTCGTCTCGCCGACTTGGATATACCATACACCAGTAAAACAAATATTTTAAATTTACAATAACCAATGCATTTTCTTATTCAAAAAAAAACTGTTCACATGCTTTTCACAAGCATATCTTAGTATTTCGCTCATTCAAGCATTCGAGCACCCTAGCGCCCCCACCAGCCAACGGCCAACTCCGGCCATATGGAAAAACGTTTATATGCATAACTTGACTATTTTTATTCCGCTTTTGATCAAATTTGGTATTTTGCTTGATATTAGTATCAAATTTAAGTGTGCTAAATTTGATTGCACAAGGTAGAAAATTACGGGAGATAATCGAGTTTTTTCAAATTACGGGGGCGAAAAGGGGCGTGGCAAAATTTTTACACATCAAAAATGTGCGCAATTACTAAGCAAATATTCATACCAACTATGGTGTCTCTAGCTAGAATAGTTTTTGAGAAAATCGGTTTTATTTAATTTGCGGGGGCGGTAGGGGGCGTGGCAAAATTTTTATAAATACAAAATGTGCGCATTTACTTAGCAAATATACATACCAAATTTTGTGTCTCTAGTTGTTATAGTGTTTGAGAAAATCGGTTTTATATCATTTGCGGGGGCGGTAGGGGGCGTGGCAAACATTTGAAACAAACTCGATAAGCGTACATATGACACGAGTCTACATACCAAATTTGGTGGCTCTAGCTCTTATAGTCTCCGAGATCTAGGTGTTCATACAGACGGACGGACGGACAGACGGACATGGCTAGATCGTCTCGGCTGTTGATGCTGATCAAGAATATATATACTTTATGGGGTCGGAAAAGCTTCCTTCTGCCTGTTACATACATTTTGGCGACTTTAATATACCATTTCACCCTATGGGTGTATGGTATAATAAGAAAGTAAGCAAATGCATTTTCGTATTTTTAAAAAATCTGTTCACATGCTTTTTACAAGCATATCTTAGTATTTCGCTCACTCAAGTATACAAGCACCCTAGCGCCCCCACCCAGCCAACGGCCAACTTCGGCCATATGGAAAAACATTAATATGCATAACCTGGATGTTTTTATTCCGCTTTTGATCAAATTTAGTGTTTTGCTGGATATTAGTATCAAATTTAAGTGTGCTAAATTTGATTGCATAAGGTAGAAAATTACGGGGGATACTCGAGTTTTTTCTAATTACGGGGGCGGAAAGAGGCCTGGCAAAATCTTTACACATAAAAAGTGTGCGCATTTACTAAGCAAATATACATAACAAATATGGTGTCTCTAACTAGAATAGTCTTTGAGATAAACCCTTTTTTTAAATTGCGTGGACTGAAAGGGGCGGCGCAAAAATTTGAAATAAACTTGATAACCCTACATACTACACGAGTCTTTATACCAAATTTGGTGGCTACAGAATTTATAGTCTCCGAGATCTAGGTGTTCATACGAGCGGACAGACGAATATGGCTAAATCGACTCGTCTTTATAGGGTGTATGGTATAAAAATAGGGGTGTATGGTATAAAAATAGGGGTAAAAGAAAGAGAAGCCATTGATTGAGTGATCATTATACCATAAACCCATAGGGTGAAATGGTATATTAAAGTCGCTAAAATGTATGTAACAGGCAGAAGGAAGCTTTTCCGACCCCATAAAGTATATATATTCTTGATCAGCATCAACAGCCGAGACGATCTAGCCATGTCCGTCTGTCCGTCCGTCCGTCCGTCTGACCGTCCGTCCGTCCGTCCGTCCGTCCGACCGTCCGTCCGTCCGTCCGTCTGTATGAACACCTAGATCTCGGAGACTATAAGAGCTAGAGCCACCAAATTTGGTATGTAGACTCGTGTCATATGTACGCTTATCGAGTTTGTTTCAAATGTTTGCCACGCCCCCTACCGCCCCCGCAAATGATATAAAACCGATTTTCTTAAACACCATAGCAACTAGAGACACAAAATTTGGTATGTATATTTGCTTAGTAAACGCGCACATTTTGTATTTATAAAAATGAAGTAAGTAAGTCGTCTCGCCGACTTGGATATACCATACACCAGTAAAACAAATATTTTAAATTTACAATAACCAATGCATTTTCTTATTCAAAAAAAAACTGTTCACATGCTTTTCACAAGCATATCTTAGTATTTCGCTCATTCAAGCAAACGAGCACCCTAGCGCCCCCTCCAGCCAACGGCCACTTCCGGCCATATGGAAAAACGTTTATATGCATAACTTGGCTATTTTTATTCCGATTTTGATCAAATTTAGTATTTTGCTTGATATTAGTATCAAATTTAAGTGTGCTAAATTTGATTGCACAAGGTAGAAAATTACGGGAGATAATCGAGTTTTTTCAAATTACGGGGGCGGAGGGGGGCGTGGCAAAATCTTTACGCATCAAAAATGTGCGCAATTACTAAGCAAATATTCATACCAACTATGGTGTCTCTAGCTAAAATAGGTTTTGAGAAAATCGGTTTTATTTGGTTTGCGGGGGCGGTAGGGGGCGTGGCAAAATTTTTATAAATACAAAATGTGCGCGTTCACTACCAAATTTTGTGTCTCTAGTTGCTATGGTGTTTAAGAAAATCGGTTTTATATCATTTGCGGGGGCGGTAGGGGGCGTGGCAAACATTTGAAACAAACTCGATAAGCGTACATATGACACGAGTCTACATACCAAATTTGGTGGCTCTAGCTCTTATAGTCTCCGAGATCTAGGTGTTCATACAGACGGACGGACGGACGGACGGACGGACGGACGGACGGTCGGACGGACGGACGGACAGACGGACATGGCTAGATCTTCTCGGCTGTTGATGCTGATCAAGAATATATATACTTTATGGGGTCGGAAAAGCTTCCTTCTGCCTGTTACATACATTTTAGCGACTTTAATATACCATTTCACTCTATGGGTGTATGGTATAAAAATTTTGCCACGCCCCCTACCGCCCCCGCAAATCAAATAAAACCGATTTTCTCAAAACCTATTTTAGCTAGAGACACCATAGTTGGTATGAATATTTGCTTAGTAATTGCGCACATTTTTGATGTGTAAAGATTTTGCCACGCCCCTTTTCGCCCCCGTAATTTGAAAAAACTCGATTATCTCCCGTAATTTTCTACCTTGTGCAATCATATTTAGCACACTTAAATTTGATACTAATATCAAGCAAAATACTAAATTTGATCAAAATCGGAATAAAAATAGCCAAGTTATGCATATAAACGTTTTTCCATATGGCCGGAAGTGGCCGTTGGCTGGTGGGGGCGCTAGGGTGCTCGTTTGCTTGAATGAGCGAAATACTAAGATATGCTTGTGAAAAGCATGTGAACAGTTTTTTTTAAATAAGAAAATGCATTGGTTATTGTAAATTTAAAATATTTGTTTTACTGGTGTATGGTATATCCAAGTCGGCGAGACGACTTACTTACTTCATTTTTTATCGATTTCGCCCCTAAAAGAGTTCTATTAGGTATGCGGGAGTCGGGAAAGGGAATCGTCATTATTTTTTTTATTATTATTAAGAGTCTGCTCAGTCGAAAGTATACTGTTAAATCTAGTTTTAATTATCAATTATACGAATAAAAATGGAAAAGATTCGAGGCTAAGTCGTATTCTATAAAGTGGGAAAGGGGTGGTGGGGGGGGATGGGAGTTGCGATGATTCCCGGATGAAGTGATGCGGCTGGAAAGTATAGTTGAGTATATATGGGGTGGCATACCTCAACTACATGCCACCTAGGTAAGGGAGGGCCCGTTCGACCTCACTAATCCAGAAGAGGAGGTCTGGTGTCCAGATGGAGCCGCGACGACGACATCATTTCTGTGGCGGTAAAGTAAGGAGTCAATAATTCTGTTATGATTATGTTCGAGTGTGATGATGCGTTATTCCCCGTGGCAGAGAGAAGGCCGAGCGCTGAAATCTCGTTACGGGGTAGTACACATCAAGACCATGGTCTTAAGACTCACTAATGATAATTAAACTGTAATACTACAATTAGATTAATATAATTAATCTAAAATCTAAATCTTAAATAATCAATAAATTGTAAGCGATACCTAAACTGTTTGAGAAAATTATGACGTCTCAAATACAGCATTTATGTGGATCCATTTTTTCGCCATACCAGCATGTGTTCTGAAGAATAGATCTACCACAACTAATCTTTTACAGTTTACATCCTTTGTAGTCCAAGGTTTTAATAAGCAAAGGCAAAAATAATGTTATTTATACGAATTTCAGTAAGGCTTTCGATTCGGTAAACTATGCCTTGCTATTACATAAGCTCAATTTGGTTGGCTTTCCGGATGGTCTGCTTGCCTGGATTTCACAATATCTAAGGAATAGAATGCAGAGGGTTCTTTTTAGATCCTCTCTTTCTAAGTTTCTTTGTGTTGAATCGGGAGTCCCACAAGGTAGTAACCTTGGCTCATTACTTTTCACCATTTTTATTAATGATCTCCCCCCGTTCTTTTAAATTCCAGAGTTCTTATGTATGCCGATGATGTAAAAATCGCTAATCGCTAATCGCATCGAAGACTCTCTTTCATGCCACAGCCTGCAAGCAGATCTGACTGCTTTTCAGGGGTGGTGTAGGGATAACTTGTTATCGCTAAACTGTTCTAATGTGAAAATTATGTCTTTTTATAGAGGTTCTCCACAATTAGCAAGTTACTTTTTAAATAATCTCCAATTAGAAAAAATTAATAATACTTCTTTGGTTGTTAAAGATTTGGGGATCTTAAAAGACCACCAACTTAGTTTTAATCAGCATGTATCCATTACTGTTATCCACTACTTGTAGGGCCAAGAGTGTTCTTGACTTTATAAAGTTCAAGAGATCCTTAATCGTAGCAATATGCTTGGTGTAACTTTTCTTTATAAACTTCTGAATAGTAAGATTGACTCTTTCGAGCTGTTGAGCCAAATTAATATTTCGGTTCCATCTAGAAGGACCCGCAATTACACACCGCTTATACTTCCCACCTGCACAATTAACTCTGCTCTACAACAGACTTTGCCACGTTATCGGTTCGGAAACATCGCTTCCGCTTATAAAATCAGCGCTTTTGAACTTCCTTGCTCGTAATTAATTGTAGGCATCTTTACTTTAACCTATCCTGCTTTTTATAAATAACCTATTCTCTTATTACTTTTAATATTTTTTATTTCTTTAGTTTAAGTTTATATATGTAATTTGACTTTGCCCTTAGGTCGGAGTGGGAAGAGGTTGTAACACTAACTTTACTTAGGGTAATTCGTAAAGGGCCCGGGCCAGGTGGATTTCGTTCATACTGAGCGTTGTACGTCTACGTCTATATAAAACAAATTTGTTTGATGAAGTTGACGTAATACTTAGGAAATTTGACAAAGAGTTTTTACAACTATATGAGAGTCAGATTAGAAAAACAAGGCAGATACAATCGCTATCTGAAATAAGAAGTGCCATGACTTCTTTGAAGACATACAGGAGAGAGTTAATACATGTGTAAAGGCTCAACCAACACTGTTGGCCACAGCTCTAATACAAGTTAAAAAACAAAATGGAGGATATAAAACTCTAAGAGCCCTTATTGATAGTGCTTCTCAGAGCAGAAAAGACATCTTAAAGTTGAGGCGATTGTGTTGCCAAAGTTAATGAAAGCGCTTTCATTAAAAATGGTAATTGTGGATATGTCAAAGTGGCAATCCTACGTGCTAGCGGACTCACCTTTAATAAACCAAATAGGGTTGATATGTTAATGGGGATACACGTATATACATATATCGTACAAAGTGGAGTTGCCAGGATTGGTGGCCTACGAGGCCAAAGTAGTCAACTAGCTTGTATTGTTTTGGGATGCACCAAATCATAAGCGACTTAATTTATAGTGGCAACTACAATAAATATCACAGGATTCAAACAGTATTGGGAAGTAAAAAAGAAGACATAGATATCATGTATTATGAGGATTAAGACAACAACACAACGTAAAACAACGTCCAAGAAATTTGTCAGCTTTTGACTCCTACAGCAGGACCTCACTTTGGAGGTAAGATAGAAGCTGAGGTAAAAGAAATTATTCGTCAAAATAAAAAACAAATAAACCAGAATTTAAGGCCGCCGGCAGAAGCTTACTGGAGTTAAATCAAAAAGTGAGAGAAACGAAGTATATATCCCAGAGCCAGTACAAAATGAGAAAATTCAGATGGCAATGATTAAATTAGATAACGATCTTGTAAAATATACTGGTTTGTTCTTTAAGCTTCCTTATAAAAAGGCTAGAAGTGAACAAAGCAATGCCCATCAGGAGTGGATAGATATCCCAAAAAAGAGAGTATTAGACATTAGATCAGGACATCCCATTACATACACAAAGCAAAAGGCTCCTGCCTACCAAAAGGCATATAAATTTCAATGAGTGAATTCAGAGTATCATAAAAGAAGCGAACAGCTGATTTCAAATCTCTACAATTGTACAGACAAGACCAATTGGTAGTAATAATGATTTCATTAAAGTTGGCAAAGTCAGTCTTAAAAAGCACCTAGTCCGAGGTAACTCATTTGAACCAAGTAATGGTAATAGAGAGGGCAGATCGATCTTTAAATTTAATGTAGAATGACATTTGTCTTCGAAAAGAACAAGATTGAGAGATAAAGATAAGCCTAGAAGGCCATCAATAAGTCATGTGACATAGAGGGCAGCAAAATGACAGATCCACCCATTAGTGACCATGCTAAAGCAGATAAATTAAAATTACGAATCTAGTTTTTCGACACACCAGCAGTTGCTGATGTGTCAGTAATAGTTATTGCTGGCAGGCGAATCGGTTGCCGATTTTTTATCTTAACAGTATATTCCCTCAAGATTATATGCTTCGGCCAAAAACTCATATTTTAAGGGACCAATTTAGTCCATTTAGAGTGTGGACAGTGTGGTGCGGAGGCATAAAAGTGTTTAAGACGGACTTTGAACCCACGCTATTCCTTCTGATGCCAATGTAAATTCATCATTTTATTTTCATTAAGTCTCCGTATTGTCCATTTTTATTTATTTATATATATATATATATATATTTTTTTTTTTTTGTTATTTTTATTTATTCTCTATTTATTTATTTTTTTTTGTTACCCTTATTTTTATTCCTCCATTATTTATTATTCCCAAATCGCATGTCCATATTTATTCAAAATCCTGTTTTGTTTTCGTTTGTTGGGACATAAGTTTTTATACCATACACCCATAGGGTGAAATGGTATATTAAAGTCGCTAAAATGTATGTAACAGGCAGAAGGAAGCTTTTCCGACCCCATAAAGTATATATATTCTTGATCAGCATCAACAGCCGAGACGATCTAGCCATGTCCGTCTGTCCGTCCGTCCGTCCGTCCGTCTGTATGAACACCTAGATCTCGGAGACTATAAGAGCTAGAGCCACCAAATTTGGTATGTAGACTCGTGTCATATGTACGCTTATCGAGTTTGTTTCAAATGTTTGCCACGCCCCCTACCGCCCCCGCAAATGATATAAAACCGATTTTCTCAAACACTATAACAACTAGAGACACAAAATTTGGTATGTATATTTGCTAAGTAAACGCGCACATTTTGTATTTGTAAAAATTTTGCCACGCCCCCTACCGCCCCCGCAAATTAAATAAAACCGATTTTCTCAAAAACTATTCTAGCTAGAGACACCATAGTTGGTATGAATATTTGCTTAGTAATTGCGCACATTTTTGATGTGTAAAAATTTTGCCACGCCCCTTTTCGCCCCCGTAATTTGAAAAAACTCGATTATCTCCCGTAATTTTCTACCTTGTGCAATCAAATTTAGCACACTTAAATTTGATACTAATATCAAGCAAAATACCAAATTTGATCAAAAGCGGAATAAAAATAGTCAAGTTATGCATATAAACGTTTTTCCATATGGCCGGAGTTGGCCGTTGGCTGGTGGGGGCGCTAGGGTGCTCGAATGCTTGAGTGAGCGAAATACTAAGATATGCTTGTAAAAAGCATGCAAACCGATTTTTTTAAAAATACGAAAATGCATTTGTTACTATAAATTTGAAATATTTGTTTTACTGGTGTATGGTATATCCAAGTCGGCGAGACGACTTACTTACTTCATTTTTATTTATACATACACATCGATAATTTGTAGAGTCGTCCGGAATATTTGTTTGCTCACAAACATTGTGTTCATTTGCATCGAAATCGTCCTAAGGAAAAATGAAGTAAGTAAGTCGTCTCGCCGACTTGGATATACCATACACCAGTAAAACAAATATTTTAAATTTACAATAACCAATGCATTTTCTTATTCAAAAAAAAACTGTTCACATGCTTTTCACAAGCATATCTTAGTATTTCGCTCATTCAAGCAAACGAGCACCCTAGCGCCCCCACCAGCCAACGGCCACTTCCGGCCATATGGAAAAACGTTTATATGCATAACTTGGCTATTTTTATTCCGATTTTGATCAAATTTAGTATTTTGCTTGATATTAGTATCAAATTTAAGTGTGCTAAATTTGATTGCACAAGGTAGAAAATTACGGGAGATAATCGAGTTTTTTCAAATTACGGGGGCGAAAAGGGGCGTAGCAAAATTTTTACACATAAAAAATGTGCGCAATTACCAAGCAAATATTCCTACCAAATTTTGTGTCTCTAGCTAGAATAGTTTTTGAGAAAATCGGTTTTATTTGATTTGCGGGGGCGGTAGGGGGCGTGGCAAAATTTTTATAAATACAAAATGTGCGCATTTACTTAGCAAATATACATACCAAATTTTGTGTCTCTAGTTGTTATAGTGTTTGAGAAAATCGGTTTTATATCATTTGCGGGGGCGGTAGGGGGCGTGGCAAACATTTGAAACAAACTCGATAAGCGTACATATGACACGAGTCTACATACCAAATTTGGTGGCTCTAGCTCTTATAGTCTCCGAGATCTAGGTGTTCATACAGACGGACGGACGGACAGACGGACATGGCTAGATCGTCTCGGCTGTTGATGCTGATCAAGAATATATATACTTTATGGGGTCGGAAAAGCTTCCTTCTGCCTGTTACATACATTTTGGCGACTTTAATATACCATTTCACCCTATGGGTGTATGGTATAATAAGTAAGTAAGCAAATGCATTTTCGTATTTTTAAAAAATCTGTTCACATGCTTTTTACAAGCATATCTTAGTATTTCGCTCACTCAAGTATACAAGCACCCTAGCGCCCCCACCAGCCAACGGCCACTTCCGGCCATATGGAAAAACGTTTATATGCATAACTTGGCTATTTTTATTCCGATTTTGATCAAATTTAGTATTTTGCTTGATATTAGTATCAAATTTAAGTGTGCTAAATTTGATTGCACAAGGTAGAAAATTACGGGAGATAATCGAGTTTTTTCAAATTACGGGGGCGGAGGGGGGCGTGGCAAAATCTTTACACATCAAAAATGTGCGCAATTACTAAGCAAATATTCATACCAACTATGGTGTCTCTAGCTAAAATAGGTTTTGAGAAAATCGGTTTTATTTGGTTTGCGGGGGCGGTAGGGGGCGTGGCAAAATTTTTATAAATACAAAATGTGCGCGTTCACTAAGCAAATATACATACCAAATTTTGTGTCTCTAGTTGCTATGGTGTTTAAGAAAATCGGTTTTATATCATTTGCGGGGGCGGTAGGGGGCGTGGCAAACATTTGAAACAAACTCGATAAGCGTACATATGACACGAGTCTACATACCAAATTTGGTGGCTCTAGCTCTTATAGTCTCCGAGATCTAGGTGTTCATACAGACGGACGGACGGACGGACGGACGGACGGACGGACGGACGGTCGGACGGACGGACGGACGGACGGTCGGACGGACGGACGGACAGACGGACATGGCTAGATCTTCTCGGCTGTTGATGCTGATCAAGAATATATATACTTTATGGGGTCGGAAAAGCTTCCTTCTGCCTGTTACATACATTTTAGCGACTTTAATATACCATTTCACCCTATGGGTGTATGGTATAAAAATTTTGCCACGCCCCCTACCGCCCCCGCAAATCAAATAAAACCGATTTTCTCAAAACCTATTTTAGCTAGAGACACCATAGTTGGTATGAATATTTGCTTAGTAATTGCGCACATTTTTGATGCGTAAAGATTTTGCCACGCCCCCCTCCGCCCCCGTAATTTGAAAAAACTCGATTATCTCCCGTAATTTTCTACCTTGTGCAATCAAATTTAGCACACTTAAATTTGATACTAATATCAAGCAAAATACTAAATTTGATCAAAATCGGAATAAAAATAGCCAAGTTATGCATATAAACGTTTTTCCATATGGCCGGAAGTGGCCGTTGGCTGGTGGGGGGCGCTAGGGTGCTCGTTTGCTTGAATGAGCGAAATACTAAGATATGCTTGTGAAAAGCATGTGAACAGTTTTTTTTAAATAAGAAAATGCATTGGTTATTGTAAATTTAAAATATTTGTTTTACTGGTGTATGGTATATCCAAGTCGGCGAGACGACTTACTTACTTCATTTTTTATCGATTTCGCCCCTAAAAGAGTTCTATTAGGTATGCGGGAGTCGGGAAAGGGAATCGTCATTATTTTTTTTATTATTATTAAGAGTCTGCTCAGTCGAAAGTATACTGTTAAATCTAGTTTTAATTATCAATTATACGAATAAAAATGGAAAAGATTCGAGGCTAAGTCGTATTCTATAAAGTGGGAAAGGGGTGGTGGGGGGGATGGGAGTTGCGATGATTCCCGGATGAAGTGATGCGGCTGGAAAGTATAGTTGAGTATATATGGGGTGGCATACCTCAACTACATGCCACCTAGGTAAGGGAGGGCCCGTTCGACCTCACTAATCCAGAAGAGGAGGTCTGGTGTCCAGATGGAGCCGCGACGACGACATCATTTCTGTGGCGGTAAAGTAAGGAGTCAATAATTCTGTTATGATTATGTTCGAGTGTGATGACGCGTTATTCCCCGTGGCAGAGAGAAGGCCGAGCGCTGAAATCTCGTTACGGGGTAGTACACATCAAGACCATGGTCTTAAGACTCACTAATGATAATTAAACTGTAATACTACAATTAGATTAATATAATTAATCTAAAATCTAAATCTTAAATAATCAATAAATTGTAAGCGATACCTAAACTGTTTGAGAAAATTATGACGTCTCAAATACAGCATTTATGTGGATCCATTTTTTCGCCATACCAGCATGTGTTCTGAAGAATAGATCTACCACAACTAATCTTTTACAGTTTACATCCTTTGTAGTCCAAGGTTTTAATAAGCAAAGGCAAAAATAATGTTATATATACGAATTTCAGTAAGGCTTTCGATTCGGTAAACTATGCCTTACTATTACATAAGCTCAATTTGGTTGGCTTTCCGGATGGTCTGCTTGCCTGGATTTCACAATATCTAAGGAATAGAATGCAGAGGGTTCTTTTTAGATCCTCTCTTTCTAAGTTTCTTTGTGTTGAATCGGGAGTCCCACAAGGTAGTAACCTTGGCTCATTACTTTTCACCATTTTTATTAATGATCTCCCCCCGTTCTTTTAAATTCCAGAGTTCTTATGTATGCCGATGATGTAAAAATCGCTAATCGCTAATCGCATCGAAGACTCTCTTTCATGTCACAGCCTGCAAGCAGATCTGACTGCTTTTCAGGGGTGGTGTAGGGATAACTTGTTATCGCTAAACTGTTCTAATATGAAAATTATGTCTTTTTATAGAGGTTCTCCACAATTAGCAAGTTACTTTTTAAATAATCTCCAATTAGAAAAAATTAATAATACTTCTTTGGTTGTTAAAGATTTGGGGATCTTAAAAGACCACCAACTTAGTTTTAATCAGCATGTATCCATTACTGTTATCCACTACTTGTAGGGCCAAGAGTGTTCTTGACTTTATAAAGTTCAAGAGATCCTTAATCGTAGCAATATGCTTGGTGTAACTTTTCTTTATAAACTTCTGAATAGTAAGATTGACTCTTTCGAGCTGTTGAGCCAAATTAATATTTCGGTTCCATCTAGAAGGATCCGCAATTACACACCGCTTATACTTCCCACCTGCACAATTAACTCTGCTCTACAACAGACTTTGCCACGTTATCGGTTCGGAAACATCGCTTCCGCTTATAAAATCAGCGCTTTTGAACTTCCTTGCTCGTAATTAATTGTAGGCATCTTTACTTTAACCTATCCTGCTTTTTATAAATAACCTATTCTCTTATTACTTTTAATATTTTTTATTTCTTTAGTTTAAGTTTATATATGTAATTTGACTTTGCCCTTAGGTCGGAGTGGGAAGAGGTTGTAACACTAACTTTACTTAGGGTAATTCGTAAAGGGCCCGGGCCAGGTGGATTTCGTTCATACTGAGCGTTGTACGTCTACGTCTATATAAAACAAATTTGTTTGATGAAGTTGACGTAATACTTAGGAAATTTGACAAAGAGTTTTTACAACTATATGAGAGTCAGATTAGAAAAACAAGGCAGATACAATCGCTATCTGAAATAAGAAGTGCCATGACTTCTTTGAAGACATACAGGAGAGAGTTAATACATGTGTAAAGGCTCAACCAACACTGTTGGCCACAGCTCTAATACAAGTTAAAAAACAAAATGGAGGATATAAAACTCTAAGAGCCCTTATTGATAGTGGTTCTCAGAGCAGAAAAGACATCTTAAAGTTGAGGCGATTGTGTTGCCAAAGTTAATGAAAGCGCTTTCATTAAAAATGGTAATTGTGGATATGTCAAAGTGGCAATCCTACGTGCTAGCGGACTCACCTTTAATAAACCAAATAGGGTTGATATGTTAATGGGGATACACGTATATACATATATCGTACAAAGTGGAGTTGCCAGGATTGGTGGACTACGAGGCCAAAGTAGTCAACTAGCTTGTATTGTTTTGGGATGCACCAAATCATAAGCGACTTAATTTATAGTGGCAACTACAATAAATATCACAGGATTCAAACAGTATTGGGAAGTAAAAAAGAAGACATAGATATCATGTATTATGAGGATTAAGACAACAACACAACGTAAAACAACGTCCAAGAAATTTGTCAGCTTTTGACTCCTACAGCAGGACCTCACTTTGGAGGTAAGATAGAAGCTGAGGTAAAAGAAATTATTCGTCAAAATAAAAAACAAATAAACCAGAATTTAAGGCCGCCGGCAGAAGCTTACTGGAGTTAAATCAAAAAGTGAGAGAAACGAAGTATATATCCCAGAGCCAGTACAAAATGAGAAAATTCAGATGGCAATGATTAAATTAGATAACGATCTTGTAAAATATACTGGTTTCTTCTTTAAGCTTCCTTATAAAAAGGCTAGAAGTGAACAAAGCAATGCCCATCAGGAGTGGATAGATATCCCAAAAAAGAGAGTATTAGACATTAGATCAGGACATCCCATTACATACACAAAGCAAAAGGCAAATTTAAAATATTAGAAGAAGCTGATAAAGTAAACTTTACACAAACGAATTAGAAAGTGACTTACTAGGTTTAAATTTCCTTCATGTAACAGGTCATACTTTCATCATATTAGTTATCTTACTAATTTTAATATTAATAATAATTGAAATGATTTAATAATTTATTTAAAATTAGACTTACCAAAGAAAAAGACAAAACATAACAAAAACTCTAAACATAAATAAGTCGTAAAAAATCATAATTCAATTATTGCTTAAAACCAAACAAACATGCATCCACACTCTGTGGAAAATATTTAAAAATACAACAACAGCGCTATGTCAAGTGGCTAACGCAGAGCATACAGTATAATTATTTCCCAACCCCCGAAAACGTGGGTCATTAAAATAAGTATTTTTTTAGAACAATTATCTCCCCCTAGATTCTAAGATTTCATATACATATAGTCATATATCCAACTTCAATACCCAATAACTAATAAATTTTTCGGCCCCTAAAATTTATAACTTCAAAGTAAAC
>JAEIFP010000416.1:600000-774879 GCA_018903935.1 Drosophila insularis | reverse complement strand
GCAACTATCAAACTACTACAACTATTTAACAAACTATTTAGACACAACTATTTAGACCAAGGGTGGGCACCAAAATGTAACTTGGGAGCCAGAGCATCAGCAGCAGAGGCTGGGCAGAGAAAAAGGTCATTTTTTAGTCTCGACGCACACAAAAATTTGTGTGTCTCGAGTTTTATGACGAGTCATAAACGACCTTTTTTGGGTCGAGCGAGCGATCGTCGTCGAACTTGTAGGCAGAGGGACGGCCAAGTTCCGAATTTTGCGGGGAGGGGGAAAAGGGTCGCGATCTCGAGCTCGTAGCTTGTGGACAGAGGGACGGCCAAGTCCCGAATTTTGCGGGGAGGGGGAAAAGGGTCGCGATCTCGAGCTCGTAGCTTGTGGACAGAGGGACGGCCAAGTCCCGAATTTTGCGGGGAGGGAGAAAAAGGGATGCGATCTCGAGCTCGCAACTTACTGGTAGAGGGAGGAAGGCAGAGAGGAAGGGGTTAGAAAATAAGGGTTGGTTTTGTCGAGTGCTCGAGATCGCGACCTTTTTTTCCCCTTTCCCCGTGGATCGGTAAAATGTGCGTCCCTCTGTCCACAACTTGCGAGCTCGAGATCGCATCCCTTTTTCTCCCTCCCCGCAAAATTCGGGACTTGGCCGTCCCTCTGTCCACAAGCTACGAGCTCGAGATCGCGACCCTTTTCCCCCTCCCCGCAAAATTCGGGACTTGGCCGTCCCTCTGCCAACAAGTTGCGAGCACGAGATCGCGACCCTTTTTCTCCCTCCCCGCGAAATTCGGGACTTGGCCGTCCCTCTGCCTACAAGTTCGACGACGATCGCTCGCTCGACCCAAAAAAGGTCGTTTATGACCCGTCATAAAACTCGAGACACACAAATTTTTGTGTGCGTCGAGACCAAAAAATGACCTTTTTCTCTGCCCAGCCTCTGCCGGTAAAGAGCCACGGGAGCCAAAAGAGCCACTACGTGCCCATCCTTGATTTAGACACTAGCATCATCCCCCAGCAATGGAAAATAGCAACAATAATACCAATCAACAAACCCAATAAACCCAAACACCTACTAAATGGTTATCGTCTTATATCTTTGCTGTCCTGTTTCTCCAAAATCCTGGAAAAAATAATTTCAAAACGCATCATGTGGATGCTCAACCAAGAAAACCTTTTATCCCCCAACCAATACGCTTACAAACAAAACAAATCCACCATAGATCCTCTACTAGTAATAGACAATTACATTTGTAATAATCTTTCCACAAGAAATCACATATCTGTTCTTTCAATCGATATGGAAAAAGCTTTTGACAGAGTGGGTGCACACTGCATCTTAAAACAATTACATGAATGGAAACTCGGCCCAAAAATAATTAACTTTGTACGCAGCTATCTCAAAAACCGAAAAATACGAGTCAAAGTTAATAATACTCTCTCAAAAATAATGAATCTAAAAAATGGGATCCCACAAGGTGGTGGTTCTCCGTTGTCGGTCACACTTTTTCTAATTGCTTTTAATAAATTAAACCAGCTTATAAACGAAAACAAATTTTTCACTCATACTATGTACGCGGATGATCTTTGCCTCTTTTTTAAGCCCAACGCCGGTTACAATATTGAAATAAACAACCTTTTTTCTAAGATAAAAAAATGGTGCGATGTTACTGGCACCAAAATATCAGCTGAAAAATCCACCCACCTACACATATGCAAAAAACACAAATGCACAAACATAGAAATTACAATTAATAATGTTAACATACCAAAAACCAACCATCTCAAAATTCTAGGTCTGACATTTGACAATAAGTATAGTTGGAATGAACATGTAAAAACTTTAATTAATGCCTTAAATAATAGACTAAACATAATTAAATGCTTAAGTAAGCTTAGAAGTAATACCTCATCCTTGCTAAGATTGACTATGGCTTCTTCATTTATGGCAAAACCACCAAAACGAATTTAAAAAAATTAGCCACTCCATATCACTCCTCTATCCGACTCGCACTGGGCGCCTTTCGCACTACTTCCATTAACAATATGTGTTCACGCCACCGAGTGAACAGCAGTGAGCGGCGAAGAGCAGTGAGGAGTGAGGAGGGTTTTTTTATCCTCGGCAGCTACGGTCACACCAGGAGGGGTGACTGGATTTTTCCCATGGGCATCGCCATTTAATCTACTACGAGATTGCAACCCGAACACCCGTTCTTCTTTTTTTGATTTGCCTTTCTTGCGATTGTAAAATTTTCCAACCCGCATCCTTCTCGTATGTGTCGGGATATTGTCACTTGCTACAAATAAATATTAATTAGTTTAAAACGAAGTTTCTCGCGCGTTTTAATTACACTACTCACGCACCAGACCCCTGAAGACTTTGGCACCCGCCAACCACTTGCGGCTTATTTAGATTCTTCCGCCCCGCCACAAACATTGGTCCTTCGAGCCGGATATCCTTCCGCTCCTCCAGCTTGCATCGGCGGAATTTCTGATAAGTACAAAATTTCATTATTCATTTCATTTGCCCTACATACTAATAAAAGTGTGAGGTTTTCCCGCTGTTCCATAGCGACCTACACACTTTTATTTATTTATTTATTTATTTACGTCAACTAACACAGCAGTCGACGAAAAAGCTTAAGCTAAAGACAGATAGTAATTAAATTGAAAAAGATAGCTTAGCTATATACACAACTAAACATCCCCGACCCGGTGGAGGTGTTTTATTTGCATAAGCTGTCAGCTATGCCCCGATTCACAGCCAATGTGGTCAGGGATGAGTTGCAGCCAATCCAAGTCCAGAATATTTTCATTGGTTTCGCTGTAGATGATTAAAAAGTATAGCGCGAAGAGAAGTGACAGAAAGATGAGGAGAAATTAGGTGAGAAAGGTTGTTAAAAGATTGGCAAAGAACACGAAAAGGTTCGTGAAGAGAGTAGTTAGTCAGACATCTACTAAGGTAAATAGGAAAAAAGTTTCTGGTCCGACGTGAGGGAACACAAAAATATAGCGTACTTAGTAAATTAGTGGAAATGACTTCGCCGTTGACTAGTTTATGGAGAAAGAGAATGCCAAAAACGAGCCTACGGTTGTAAAGTGAAGGGAGATTAATAAGAAGAAGTCTGTCAGAATAAGAAGGTAGGCGAAGACTCGGGTCCCAATTAAGACCGCGTAAAGCAAACTTAAGGAATTGCTTCTGTACCGATTCAATACTACGCTGGTGAACATCATATTGCGGGTTCCACACTGGCGAGCAATATTCGAGAATAGGGCGAACTAACGAAGTGTATAAAACCTTTGTTACATAGGGATCATCAAATTCTTTGGCCCAACGTTTAATGAAACCAAGAAGGCTGCATGCTCTATTGACAATTGAAACAATATGAACATTAAATAAAAGTTTTGGGTCAAACATAACGCCTAAGTCTTTGAAGGATGGTACACAATCTAACAGAACAGACTTAATGGAGTAATGAGCTAGGAACGGAGACAAACGACTGAAAGTCATAAAAGAACACTTTGAGACATTAAGGTGTTATTTATTAACGTGGCACCAATCACAGGATCATTAGGATCATTATAGGAATAACAAATCTTGACGTCATCCGCATACATGAGCACGCGTGAGTGAACCAAGGCCAAGGGTAAATCATTTATAAACAGGGTAAATAACAGTGGGCCCAGATGACTGCCTTGGGGTACACCTGACGTAACTTTAATAGTTTTAGATAATGAGGAACGAAAAGACACCTTTTGGGTTCTGCCAATAAGATACGACTTTAACCAAGCCAACAGTTTCGGGGAAAAACCCATGATGTTAAGTTTCGCGAGAAGCATAGAATGATCAACCGTATCGAAAGCCTTACTAAAGTCAGTATAAATAACATCAGTTTGACACTTTTTACGGAAGCCATGGTGTACAATTGTAGTCAATTCTAAAAGGTTAGTAAGCGACGAACGACCTTTCATGAAGCCATGCTGACAAGGAGAAATAGTGGATCTGGATAGGTGTTGAAGGGAAGACGTAATAATTTTCTCAAACAGCTTTGGTATTGCCGAAAGTTTGGCAATGCCACGGTAGTGAGAAACATCCGATTTGCTACCCTTTTTAAAAAGCGGAATAATAAAAGACTCCTTCCAAATATCGGGAAAGCTACAAGTCTCACTCAATATAAAGAATAACCGAGATAAAGGCTTAGATAGGGAAATCGAACACATTTTAAGGATGCAACTAGGTATATTATCAGGACCGGGAACGAAGGAAGACGTCATAGATGACAAGCTAGAGATAATACAGTCTTCAGTAATACTAGGAAAAAACATACAATTTAAATGTGGGATTGAAAAGGGATAGGTTGTGGAATCCGAAACAGTAGTAGAATAAGTCGACTGAAAGAATTTAGCAAACAGATCAGCAATACCTGAATCATTATTAGCAGTCTGGTCATAAAAATTAAAGGTGGAAGGTAGTACATTCGAGCGTCTTTTGGAATTAACAAAGTTGTAAAATCTTTTGGGGTTCTTATAAAATTCAACCTTACAGCGAACGATATAATTATTGTAGCATTGAGTGTTTAAAAGACAAAATTGAGATTTGGCTATACAGTAATTTGCATAGTCAAGTTGCGAACCAGTTTTTTTAAATCTTTTAAAATATCTCGATTTAATATTGCGGAGATTAGAGAGCCTACGTGTGAACCAGACTGGCGCGCTGGAGACGGTAGAGACATTCACATAAGGAACGCATTTATCAATTAGAGAATTAAGAGCAGAGTAGAAAAACTTCACTGCGCAATCTATATCGCAGCACTCAAATAGAAATGACCAATCAAAAGAGAAAATAAGGCTATTAAGAAGATTGAAATTTGTTTTACGAAAACATCTACGACGAGAATTTGCGATGTTATTAAGTGATTTAGTAACGGAATTGTAAGAAATAGTAACTTCAATGGTAGGGTGATAAGGATCTTCAGGTTTCACTAGGGGCTGTGTTCGGGATACAGCACTAACAGTGGGATCAGAGACAAAAACAAGATCAAGGATTCTTTTAGAAGAGTTAAGGAACTTCAACTGATATAGCGGACATTCAAGTAGGCAATCAAGAAAAACATGTTGAGATGAAGGAATTAAGAAAGATAGATTATCATCAACAAGCCAAGAAATATTAGGCAAGTTAAAATCACCTAAAACTATAAGGAAATCACGATCTTTAAGACTATTAAAAATAGTTTGCAAAGCATCAGCATGGTGCATATAGGTCATGATATCAGAAGCTGGAGGAATATATGAACAAGAAATATATAAGCTAAAGTTGGAACATGTAACTTCGACGCAAATAAACTCAACACCTAAGGGCAGATCAATCGGCACGACACTTGAACACAGATTCGAGTTAACAGCAATGAGTACTCCACCGCCACGATATAAGAAATAAAGTTATTAGAAAGAATTTCATTATCCAAAACAGAGGAGTTAAGCCAAGTTTCAGAGAAAGCTAATATGTCAGCCGAAAAGGTTTGGCTATCACAGAACAGGTTCGAGAGCTTGGTAAGAAGTCCTCTTACATTTTGATAATGAATGCAAAGACTAGACGTTATTAGTTTTTTGAAGCAGAAGATAAATTAGGAAGGTGGACAGGCAACGGACGGGAGCGCTTATTGGGCGCAAACTCGTGTACAACTAGGCCCTCTGGCCAGAAATTAGTGTCAACCATAGCTGAAAAATACTCATTTGGTACTGTAATTTTAAAAGAGGAGATTTCGCGAGGCCTTGAAAACTTAAACTTTTGAATTAAAACCTTAGCAGGGCATATATTACCAATGTAAGCTGCCACAGACGACTCAGAAGTATCTGGAGCAAGCCTAGAGATAAATATTTGTTTGCGATGAGGCACTACAGTTAGTGGAGGCGGAGGAGCATTGGGATCCGGAAGTGATTGAGAGCCAGCATGATCCTGTGATTGATCAGAGTTCCCGTGATGGATAGATTGAGGTACACCAGGGCTTGTAATGGGTACTTCAATCTGAAAAGAAGAACATAAAGAGGGACAAGAAGATGGTGTAAGCGAAAGTAAAATGGGAGACGATGTAATAGAGAGTGCTGGCGACTGCTTACGAGGCAACTCAAGGGTACATTTCTTGGGTAACTTCTCAGAAGGTGGATTAAACTTAAATTGCGACAATAAATGTACGCTAGATTCACACTCGTTAGACAGCTGTTTGGCCAGTTTGTTTAAAGAAAGAAACTTTAAACGAAGATCCCTATACATACGGCTAAAATCAAGCTGCTGGCTGGCACAAGATGGGCAAGTCCAGCGCATTAAGCCAAGCTCAGGCTTAGACACAGACAAACCAGAAAATTTGTCGTAGTCGCGGCCATTGAGGCCAGCACATTTTAAGTGAATAAGATTATCGCAGAGCCAACACGATATTGCTCTATACTGATCATCAAAACGATCAGAATGCTTGCAAGTAGGTAGACAACAAGCCATTGAAACGCCAAAAGGAACACAAGGCAAAAATATATACAAAATTTAAAATTTAAATACAAAGCACTAAGATAATTATCGATATAAAATCAATAAATACAAATAAAACAAAGAGACAGCTAGAGTACACAGCATAAGAAAGAGTGCAAGAACAGTTATAAGCCAAGCTTTGAGAGGCGGCGTTGCAAAAGTAATTACGCGGCAGAGAGCACAAGCACAAAGAAGAGAGAACAACAAAAATAAAATAATAAAAAAAATATCAAAGAAGCTAACTTCGGCTATGCCGAAGTTTATATACCCTTGCAGTATATGCATATATATATGCAACTCAATTCATCAATACACAAACAAAATATTATTTCTCTTTTTACCACAAGTTTTTCTTCTTCCATCATTTTCTAAGCAAAGCACGGCACGCATACACATACAGTTCATGTAGCGTTGCGTCTGTGTGTGTATGCGTGTGCTCTGTTGATTTGATGATGGCAGTAGTAGGCAGCAAGCAGCGCCGGCAGCGTTTGAACCGATTTATATTGACTGTAACTTGTGTTCTATTTATCGGATCAGATTCAAATTTTGGGATCTGAGATTTTATATCTATTACTATCATATTGGTAAATTTCATGGGGATACTCCAATTTTTGCAAAAATGTTTCTTCTAGAGCTATATGATATAGTGGTCCGATCCCAAAGATTTTCATACTTTATCTCACCCGGGTAAAAAAAAGCTCCCAAAAAAAATTTCATCCCGATAGCTCTTAAGATGGCTGAGTAAAACGCGTACGCACCGACGGACAGACGGACAGACGGACATGGCTATATCGACTTAGCTTCTCATGCTGATCAAGAATATATATACTTTATGGGGTCGGAAACGTCTCCTTCTGTGCGTTACAAACATCTGACCAATTTTATAATACCCTCTGCAAGGGTATAAAAAAGCACTGATGGTATGATCGGAGCGGTGAGGGGAGCAACTATAGAAGCAATGACGAGAGAGAAAAGGGGAAAAAATATATATATATATAAAATGCACCAAACACTAATCACGAAAAAGTAAACAGACTAAGCACAATTAAAAATTGACAGAAAACAATAAATATTGATAAAAACTCAGGAGCTATGAAAAAACACGACCGTCACGTCAGAGAGCAGAAGCTTTATGAAGCTTTATATTGTATGTACATACCTGACCTGTTCCAAGGTTCCATGGTAGTTCCTAATCCTTAGCGTGTTTGTCCAACGTTTTCGTTTTCCATTCCACGATTACCCTTTTTATTTAGGTTCTTTTCCTCGCACTGGTCCCATTCCACTTTTGTACATACATATGCATTCACATGTACATATGTTTTTCACAGCTGTTTGCCAACTCCGCGTAAAGGTTTAAAAAAAAGAAAAAAAAAAAACCAAAAATTATTAAAGTATTATATAAAAAAAATAGAAAAAAATAGTAATCAAAGTGTTCACCGCGATTTCTTATGTGTTCGAATTATTTCCATGCCAAACTAGTTTCCTCACGCGCGTATATACTTACATACATACATCTTCATCTGTTGATGTACGCGCATATGTACATACCCATATACATATAATTTATTCGCACATTTCCCACAACACAAAAAACAAAGAAAAATTGTTAATAGCAATTAACGTATGCACCGCGACTTCTTGTGCTTTCGAATTGGTTGCGAAATTAATTTCCTCCCGCGCGTATTTGAAAACCGGTGCACTTGCTTACATATGTACATACATACTTACATACATAGTCATACATTGATGCACGCACATATGTACATATCCACAACACATAATCCATTTCGGTGTCGCACATTGATTTAACAAAAAAAAAAGGAGGGGAAAGGAACACAACATTCAACTAAATGACAAATTACTTACGTTTTGTGTGAACAACGCGGGTGCATACATATCTACATACTTACCTGTGTACTTACGCATGTACGTACATACATATGTATATCAAGGCATTCGTCCATATGCACTGATCGGGCATTGTGTTTGTTTCGCGCACAACACTCGCGGTGTGTGAAAAACGTTCGTTTTGTTCTTTTTCCTCCGCACAACCAAAAAAAAAAAAAAACAAAAAAAAAATTAACATAAATAAACAACAAAACCAAAACCAAATATATAAGCAGCGGCTGACAGCTGTTTTCGGAGTAGTGGTGACACGTGAGTCGAGTCGTGATATCGATAGGCGGCTCAAGTGCGCCAAATTCAAATCACATTCTTTCCGATTTCCTTCTTTCGCCTAAGTATATTCCCGTCCATATTTATAAATAAAGACACAGATATATCATATTTATAGATTATATATATATTTTTTCCGGCCAGTATTTTGCGCACATATATATATCCGCCCATATTTCAAAAAAATATATATATTTTTTTTCCAGCACTATCGGGCCGCTATTTATATATCCGCCCATATTTATAAATTATACATATATTTTTTCCGGCCAGTATTTTGCGCACATATATAGATCCGCCCATATTTCAAATAAATATATATTTTTTTGTTCCAGCAGTATCGTGCCAATATATATATCCGTCCATTTATAGATCATATACACTTTTTACCGGCCATTATTTTGCGCACATATCCAGATCCAGATTTGTATAAAACGTATTTTCTTTTTATCCTACACATCTTTATTTATATATTTCATCCGTGTTTTGTTTTATACGTACTCCCATCGTTACCTACGAATCCATATAAACTTGTATTGTAATCATTCGTGCGTTCGTATACTGTTCCGCATCTATCACCAATAAAAGGGGCTCCGTCTCCGAGCCACACGCGAGAGAATTCTCCCGCAATCCTGCGGTGCACAGTGAGAGAGTTTGTGCGTCCCCATACAGTCCAGTCCGTCCCAGACTGCGCCGAAGTCTAACAGTCTTTCGTCTCCCTCTGCAACTCCGGAGAAGGTTCGGCCTCCGAAAACTCCGGTGACCGTGAAGCGTACGGATATTTCGTGCAAGTTCTCGTCTGTTCGCAGCCGCAGCGAATCCCCAAGATCCTGTCCGTCTTCGTCCAGCCTACCTAAGGGTCGCAGATTTTCGGTTAAAGACTCGAGTGAACACAAAGGTCGTTCCACGCTTCCAACCCAGACCCAGATCCCGCACGTTGTTGTGACGCACTGTTCCGACGCTCCCGTCACCCGATCCGTATCACAACAGCGTAGAGAACACTCCAGAATGTCCCTCTCCGATTTCATTCTGGCGTGCGACGCATTGACTCTGTTTGAAGCTCGTGAGAGTAAAGCTCTAACTTCTGAAGTGCCCTTGTTTTCCATTAAAATGCACTTAGAGTAGCTCTAATCCCTCTGGTCAACAGTCGAGATGGAATACTCCCGTTGTCACAAGGCCTTGACAGTCCAAACCGACGGAGAAAGCTTGGCAAACATAAGCCACATCAAGGCGAAGCACGAATCCGCTTACGCGTCGTATGTGCGATGCAATCAGTGCCAAATAAGACTGTCGTCTCAACTTGGTCCGATTTGAACCAATTTCTTACCGATCGGTATCGTGTCCTGGATGCCACCGATGAACATAAGTCGGCTCCAAGTGTCCAGGCCATCCCCATTGGCCCCCGCAAATCCTCTGCAACGATGAAGATCCAAGCGTTCCCCGCGAAAGCTCAGCTTAAACCGGCATCTTGCAAGCTGTGCCATCGGGAGAATCACCCAATATGGCTCTGCCCTAGTTTTCTTGATATGCCTGTTCAGAGGCGTTCGGAAACTATTAGACAGCAGGGACTTTGTCTGAACTGTTTTGCCCGCGGTCATCAGGTGAAGGGCTGTTCCAGTGCGCATAATTGCCATACCTGCAAGGAACGTCACCATACTCTGTTGCATCCGAGTGATGTGTCCGTGTCCGCACCGTCCGCTGCGCAAGTCCCATCATACAGCGCCGCAGAGCGTCCGTCCACGAGCAACCAACTCACAAATGCTCAAAGTTATTTTGCATCTACCCCAGGCAGAGGCCTTTTAGGCACTGCGATTGTCACTCTGCACCATCGTGGTGTGGATCACCACATTCGGGCGCTGATCGACTCTGGGGCCGATTCAACGTTTCTCTCCGAGCGTGTCTTCAACATGGTCCAGCCCCCCTTTTACCCAGTAGACGCCGCGGTTACTGGCATGGGCCAGAGTGATGGAGGCTGCGCCGACAAGGTGTGTCTGCTGATGATGTTTCCCCCGTGTGACAGACTGAACAAATTGTCAGGGGCCATTCCAACGGCTCCATTCCTTAACACGGTTTCGACGCAGTGCCTCGATCGCCCCCTGGCTGACCCGTTCTACAACAAGCCCGCGCCCATTGACATGATTATCGGTGTAGACCTGTTTCCCCACATCCTCGGAGAGCGGATCCAAAAGGATATTGGTGAGTTCGTCGGGCTAGAAACCATCTTTGGATGGGTTCTGTGTGGGGCTATCATGCCTGACCCTCCGGCGTCTCGATCAGTTATCGCTGCACAGACACGAGTTAGTCCAGAAGCAAAACTTGAGGTACTCCTCACCAAGTTTTGGGAGGTGGAAGACCTTCCCGCAAAGCCGGAAAACGTGGATGACGTATTCTGCGAGCGGAACTTCCAGGAGACCACCCAAAGAGGGAAGGACGGCCGATATGTTGTGTCTCTACCGTTCAAAGGTCCGAATAGCGTCGACTTGGGACCCTCAAGACCGATCGCGCTGGCTCAATTCCTGCGGAATGAAGCACGCCTTCTCAAGGATCCCGTCCTAAAAATGCAGTACGATGCCATTATTCAAGAGTACGAGGAATTGGGTCATATGACTCCAGTGCCGCCGCCTCAAGATGAGAAAAACTTCTATCTCCCCCATCACGCGGTGTTTAAGCCCGATAGCACCACCACCAAGGTACGCGTGGTATTTAAGGCGTCGAGCCCCTCCACGCGAGGCGTCAGCCTTAACGATGTCTTGCACACCGGGCCTACTCTGCAGGCCGATCTCACGCTTCAGGTACTGAAATGGCGATTCTTTCAATTCGTTTTCAACGCTGACATAACGCAAATGTATCGACAAATCCGAGTCGACCCCAGGCATACCCCCTTTCAGCGGATCCTCTACCGAGACCGCTGCGGCAATATTCAGGATTATGAGCTACAAACTGTCACGTTTGGGGTTAACTGCGCGCCATTCCTGGCGATCCGAGTCCTTTTACAGTTGGCACAAGACGTGCAAGCGATGTATCCTCAGGCGAGCGAAATCCTTCGAAACTATATGTATGTTGATGACGTCCTTGCCGTCGCTCACACTGAAGCCGACGCCCGTCTCGCCATACGAGAGCTTCAAGCTGCCCTCCATTCTGCGGGTCTCCCGCTTCGGAAATGGACTTCCAATAAGAAGGAAGTACTTCAAGCTATTCCGAGAGAGCACCTGCTGCGAGAGGACTTTCTCGAGCTGGAAGACGCGAGCACTGCAAAAACCTTGCGCATCCGCTGGCAAGCCGCCGAGGACGTGTTCTTCTTCACCGTAGCGGACCCCCCATTGAAGGAGTCGATCTCCAAGAGGCAGGTTCTGTCCCATATCGCTAAACTTTTCGACCCCGGTGGCTGGCTAGCCCCATTCGTTATCCGAGCGAAAATATTCATGCAGCAAATCTGGCTAACCGAACTGGGCTGGGATGATGTGCTGCCGCCTCTCCTGCTGCAGCAATGGCACGAATTTCTGCAGGATTACCCAGGCCTCAGTCAACTCCGCATCCCCCGTTGGCTGAACACCAGCGACAAGCTCTCGTGGGAGCTTCATGGCTTCTGTGACGCGTCACAGAAAGCGTATGGAGCAGCCCTATATGTGCGGGTTCGGTACAGCGATCAAGTAAGAATCCATTTATTAACGGCTAAGACCCGTGTAGCTCCAGTCAAGACAGTCTCGCTGCCTCGGCTGGAGTTGTGCGGAGCGGTTTTGCTAGCCGATCTCTGGGCGTCGATCGTTCCTGAACTCCCAACCCCACCTGCAACCTCCCAGTTTTGGACCGACTCTACCATCGTGTTGGCTTGGCTCAATAAACCGCCGTGTAGTTGGTCCACCTTCGTGGCCAATCGGGTATCCAGCATCTCCAAAAGCACCAGTGGCCAAAGCTGGGCACATGTGCGCTCCGAGGACAACCCCGCTGATCTGGCGAGCCGTGGAGTCTCCGCGGACGAGTTATCTGCCAGCAGCCTCTGGTGGCATGGGCCGGACTGGCTCCAGCGAGCCCCCGAATATTGGCCAACTCTCCATCATGAACTCCCAGACACCCAGCTGGAGCAGCGAGTTCAGTGCCACACCACCGCGACCACCCTACTCGATGACGTCGGCGAACGTTTCTCGGACTACGGTAGGGCATTGCGAGTCATCGCGTACGTCCTACGCTTCGCCACCAAAAGGATTTCGACGCCTTCCACGATCCGCCTCACCAATGACGAACTTCTCTCCGCCGAGCGCGCCTTGATTCGGACCTCTCAGCGTCGGGAATACCTCGCGGAGATACGGGCCCTTGGTGAAGGGCGACCCCTGTCATCATCCAGCGCGCTTCTCAACTTGAATCCATTTCTCGACCAGCATGGGGTACTCCGCTCCTGCGGACGACTCCGGGCCGCTGAGTCCCTCCGGTATGATGAACGTCACCCTATTCTCCACCCTATAGTACTCATTTCACTCGCCTGCTTGTCGAATTCGCCCACCGCATCACGTTGCATGGCGGAAATCAACTGATGGTGCGGTATCTGCGCACCAAATTCTGGATCCCACGGGTCAAGAACCTGGTGAAGTCCCACATCAAGGGGTGCAAAGTCTGCATCGTTCATCGTCGACGACTACAGACTCAGATGATGGGTGATCTCCCTCGAGAGCGCATCACGTACTCCAGGCCCTTCACCCACACGGGCATTGACTTCGCCGGGCCGTTCGAGATCAAGAATTACACCGGGCGTGCGTGTCTCATAACTAAGGGTTATGTCTGCGTCTTTGTGTGTTTCAGCACGAAGGCGATCCATCTCGAGGCTACCTCCGATCTCACCACTGAACGGTTTCTTGCAGCCTTCTCTCGGTTTGTCGCACGGAGACAATGCCCACAGCGCATTTACTCCGACAATGGCAAAATCTTCGTAGGGGCCTCAAAGGCGCTCGAAAAAGATTTCCTGAACGCCACCAAGCGTGAGATAATGAAGGCATTTCCCCAGCACATTTTATCCTGGCAGTTCATTCCGCCAAGCGCGCCCCATATGGGAGGACTGTGGGAAGCAGGGGTCAAAAGTTTTAAGACCCTGTTTTACAAGTCCTCTTCCACTGTCAAGTACACGTTCGAGGAACTCTCCACTCTCCTGTGTAGGATCGAAGCGTGCCTAAACTCCAGGCCAATTTCTCCCATGAGCGAGGACCCAGAGGATCTGCTGGCCCTAAGCCCGGGGCATTTCCTGATTGGAGGACCACTCTTATCCATTGCGGAACCGGAAATTCTGGTTGAGCCTATGTCGCTGATCAACCGATGGCAGCGACTGAAGGCAATCCAGCAGTACCTCAAGGAGCTCCACAAACGGAATAAGTGGAAATTACCTACTCGCAGCCTCCAGACCGGCGACCTCGTGATCGTGTCCGAAAATAATCTCCCCTCCAACGAGTGGCGCTTAGGGCGAATTGAACGCACTTTGCCCGGGGCTGACGGTCTCGTCCGAGTGGCTGATGTCACCAAAGCGCTTGGGTCTATCCGAAGACCCGTGGCGAAGCTCATCCTTTTGCAAGACAGCAGGAGTCCTGAGCCTAAAACCCTACCGTGACTTCCAATCCCTCTATGTTCCGTCCGAATGTCCTCGTCTCCCTGCATGTTGTTCGTTCTCGTGTATCGACTAATCCACTCTCCCCTACGTAATTTCTTTCGTTGCAGTTCGTTCAGCTCGCCCCTTCACAGCGGCATGGCCCCCACGCGTCTGCCGTACCACCGCAGCAAACGATCTGCTCCACATGGGACGAACGCGTACCGATGCCGGGTCTGCCGGGGGATTCACGCACTCCGGCAGTGTCAGCGCTTCCTGAACATCCGAGGGGAAAAGCGGCTCCGGGCGGTGCTTATAAATAAGTACTGTCCCAATTGCTTGGCACACGAGCACTCATCCGACGCGTGCCGGACTCGCCATGGTTGCCGACGATGCGGGCAAAAACATCATACCCTGCTCCATATGGCCGACCAACCGCCAAAACAACGCCCCTCGGCCCGGCGTCGCAGCCAACTACCCTCCTCCGGACGTGCGGCACCACCGCCACAACCCCGTTCCCGATCATCTTCCGACCGCTCCGCTTCTCCAGAAGGCGCAGCCGAGATCTCTCTCTCCTCCCTGCTCCACGCCAGGACGACGACTGTCATGCCAACAGCAGTCCTCCGGTTGGGCAACGGCTCGAAATCCTTCGAGACCCGCGTCCTCCTCGATGCGTGTGTGGCTGAGAGCCGCATCAATCTTTCTTTTGCCCGGTCTCTGGGGTTGGCTGTGACCAAGGTCGGGGTCGACCAAGCCTGCACGGCCGTCCTCGAGGCGAGGTCCGACAATACGTTCCGGCGGAATCTTATATTCCGGGTCGAAGAGGACCTGCTCATCCGCACTCCCATCCGGGAAGTGTCAGCGCCGGTCTGGGGAAACTCGCCACCCTGATCCTGGCCGACCCCTACTTCTATCGGCCGGCTTCGGTGTCCGTGGTGCTCGGGGCAGACCTCTATTCTGAGGTCATCCAACCAGGCTATGTGCCCGTGCACCGTGTTCAGATGGGTCGTCTCCGGCTCCTGTGGGATCTAGGCGCTCCAGGACGCTGCCGTCCCCCATCCTACATATGTCCAGGGTGGCAATTGCAACATGTTGCAAGGGGGGCGGTATATTCACGCCACCGGGTGAACAATCTAATCTACTACGAGATTGCAACCCGAACACCCGTTCTTCTTTTTTTGATTTGCCTTTCTTGCGATTGTAAAATTTTCCAACCCGCATCCTTCTCGTGTGTGTCGGGATATTGTCACTTGCTACAAATAAATATTAATTAGTTTAAAACGAAGTTTCTCGCGCGTTTTAATTACACTACTCACGCACCAGACCCCTGAAGACTTTGGCACCCGCCAACCACTTGCGGCTTGTTTAGATTCTTCCGCCCGCCACAAACAATATGCTTGCAGAAAGTGGGCTCCCTGACCTTATGTCTAGGTTTCAGTTGAGCATTCTCAGACTCATAAAAAACATTATAAAAACTAAAGGATCTTCACTAAATGACACACTCAACAAACAACTTAAAAGAAAGAAGCCAACCAAGAACCCTTCAAGCCTGGAAATGATAATCAACAAAGCTGCAGAACTATATATAATCTGCTCACCAAATAAAAAATACAAAGAAAAACTCCCACCGTGGACAATAAACAGCAACTCTATTTTGTTAGACCTAGCGAAACACAAAAAGGACAACACACCAAATGAAATATACAATAAAAGCTACAACAAAATCAGAGACGAACACACTCTTTGGAACTTCACTGATGCATCAAAATTAAATAACACTACAGCATTCTGCGTTGTAACCGAGGATAACAAAATACTAAAAGCGGCAGTTACACCCGAACACACATCAAATTTTACTGCAGAAGCAGAAGCAATTCTCAGTGCAACGGAACTTGCAGTTAAGACGAAGAAAGCAAAATTCGTAATATGCACTGACTCACTCTCCACCCTCTTTGCCGTCAGTAGTCCAAATAACATAGAACCGACAATAACCAAAATCAGGGATAAGCTTAGCTCAAACCCTAAAAAGTTAAACCTCCTCTGGACACCTGGACATGTGGGCATAAAAGGAAACGTACAAGCATACACAGCAGCAAAATTAGCCACAATATCCCCGTTACATCTGCATAACACCAAAAACAAAAAGGACATTAACAAATTAGTTAAATTAAACTCCAAAGCAGCGCTGAAAACAATTTGGGACGAGTACACACATTTCTACAAAAACATAAACCCAAAAAGAGAACCAACGCACTTACCAATTAAAATAGAAAGAAAACACGCAATAACATATACACGAGTCCGGCTTGGGCATACAAAACTCACACACGAACATATTTTACACAAAACACCTCCGCCCAATTGCCCATACTGCTCCGGAAATAGGCTAACAGTTCAGCACTTCACAAGTCAATGTCAGCACATAATCAATCTTTGCAATTCCCTCAATTATCCTACTTCTAACACCCTAATATCAGATGTTAACCACTGTAATATAGTAAACTTTATAAAATTAACAAATAAGCTCAATATAAGAGAATGAACAAACCATAAGCCTGAAGGCCTTTGTTGCTCTGGATTTCTCACACTTATTTGTAATCTAGAATTAATTCTTTTTTACATGTTCCAAACTCTTTTTCTGTATCTTAATTCATTAATGCACAGAACCTTTCAAATATCATTTCAATTTCTTCGTCTTCTTCCCCATCCCCTTTTACACGCATGCCGCGACTCGCACGCATACACATATAGTTTATGTAGCGTTGCGTCTGTATGTGTGCATGAGTGTGCTCTGTTGATTTGATGATGACGTAGTAGGCAGCAAGTTGAACCGATTTATATCGGCTGTAACTTGTGTTCTATATATCCGATCAGATTCAAATTTTGGGATCTGAGATTTTATATGAAATACTATCATATTGGATGGCGATACTCCAACTTTTGCAATTTTTGCAAAAATGTTTCCTCCAGAGCTATATGATATAGTGGTCCGATTCTCCCAATTTTCATACTTTATTTTCATACTTATTACTCAGCTTCTCATGCTGATCAAGAATATATATACTTTATATGGTCGGAAACGTCTCCTTCTGTGCGTTACAAACATCTGACCAATTTTATAATACCCTCTGCAAGGGTATAAAAAAATAAAATTTTGAACTACTGTATTAAAATTTAATATTGCTGAGTTTATTACATTTGTACTTGTAAACGACTGTGCCAAATTCGATCGCGATCGGATGACTATATCGGTCGAAAACAGTGACTTTTATCAATAAATTCGTTACTTTTCACGCAATTGGCATAAAAATGAATATTTATCAGTTTAATAAACCTATTAATGACTGTGCCAAATTTTAGAAAGATCGGGTGACTACGGTGAAAAACTGTGACTCTTGTTGTATTTTTACTACAATTAAAGTTAAAGAAATTTGTGTGGGTATAAAGTTGCAAGGGTATATAAACTTCGCCACGGCCTCTGTGGCTTATATTATAGTTGGAGTCCAAAGTTATATTCTTTAAAATTTGTATGATGTATTTTGCAAAATTTATTATATGGTGAGCCAATTGACAAACAAATTAGTCTTAATGGTGTCCCTTCTTTGTGTATTTTTGGTAGTTCATATATTCATGGTGAGATCGGAGTAGTTGTCGTCATTTTGTTCTTTTCAATCTTTGAGATAAAACCCATTTTATGTCCGTTTTGTTGTATCTAATATTGTTGCATTATGTATTTCATCGCACATGCTCTTTAAACATTAAAGAGAACGCAGTACGCGCTGCTTCTGTTCTTTTTCCCTAATCGTCTGAATTATTTCCTCTCCATCGGCTATGTATTTAATGAGAGGGAATCTCTTATGTTCCATGGGTAGAGCAAACTTTGGACCCTTTGCCAGTAACGATTTTATATCCGGCGGGAACTCCACCTATGTCTCATTTACAAACCAATCGTCAGTTCTGTTGTTGTTAAAGAGAGCAAAGTTCCGTTTGTTTTTTAGTCTCTTATGTTTCATGTCATGATGTTCTAGCAATGTTGTTGTTAGTCTCTTAACTGTGTTACGTTCTCTCTCCAAAAATGCGCTGTTTGTCCAGCTGTTTAGCGAGAGTTTTTGTTGTCTCAGCTAATTTGTTGTTGAGTCTTTTGAGAGTGTTATGTTTATGTTTTATAAGAAAGTTTAATATTTTTGTGTGAAAGAAATAGGTGTATCTGTCCAATGTTTTGTTAATGTCTGGAAATGTGTTGTTGGCAAACTTAAAGATATTACCACATCGTGTGGTTTTTATACCCTTGCAGAGGGTATTATAAAATTGGTCAGATGTTTGTAACGCACAGAAGGAGACGTTTCCGACCATATAAAGCATATATATTCTTGATCAGCATGAGAAGCTGAGTTGATATAGTCATGTCCGTCTGTCCGTCTGTCCGTCCGTCTGTGCGTATGCGTTTTACTCAGCTATCTTAAGAGCTATCGGGATGAAATTTTTTTGGGGGGCTTTTTTATTACCTGGGAAAAATAAAGTATGAAAATCGGCAGAATCGGACCACTATATCATATAGCTCTGGAGGAAACATTTTTGCAAAAATTGGAGTATCGCCGTGAAATTTACCAATATGATAGCATTTCATATAAAATCTCAGATCCCAAAATTTGAAACTAATCGGATAAATAGAACACAAGTTACAGCCGATATAAATCGGTTCAACTTGCTGCCTACTACGTCATCATCAAATCAACAGAGCACACGCATGCACACATACAGACGCAACGCTACATAAACTATATGTGTATGCGTGCGAATCGCGGCATGCGTGTAAAAGGGGATGGGGAAGAAGAAGAAGAAATTGAAATAATATTTGAAAGGTTCTGTGCATTAATGAATTGAGATACAGAAAAAGAGTTTGGAACATGAAAATATTATGGCCATGGACTGCAAGGGTATATAAACTTCGGCACAGCCGATAATAGCTTCTTTGATATTTTTTGATAAAATTAGGAATTAATTTAGATTTTCTACATTTTAACAGAAATTTAAAACTACTTTTGAGTCTTACTAATTTCTAGAAAGTAGTCTGATGTCTATTAATTGTTGTTTATGTATTGCTGTATTTTTTGTACTGATATGTTTCAGTTGCACAGCGGCAACCGTCCTTAGGGCAATTACAAGAGTACAAAGAACATTTAACAAAGAAAAAAAGAGAAACACGAAGCAGCGCGTAGTGCTTTCTCGTTAATGGTTAAAGAGCATGTGCGATGAAATACATAATGTAACAATATGAGATACAACAGAACGGACATACAAATTTTTTAAACAACATGACGATATCTTGATATTAACATCTGACAAAGGTGGCAATAAAATAAGACGGTAGCAATAATGAAACCTAATTATGACCATAGAGTGATGGACATACTATCAGATCTAAAATCCTATAGAATCCTCAGGAAAGACCCAACTACACAATTACAGACAAAGAACAACAATCCACAAGAATATATGGACTACCAAAAATACACAAAGAAGGGACACCGTTGAGCCCAATTTGTTCGTCAATTGGCTCACCATCTTATGGACTTTGCAAATACATCATACAAATTTTAAGGAGTATAACATTGAACTCTATCTATTTATAATATAAAAAGCAACTGAATTTAAACATCGCATTAACAACATGTACATTTGTGACGATGAGAAATTAATTTCGTTTGACGTGGCATCATTAATTCCCAGCAATCCAACGGAATTAGCATTAGACACAATTAGAAATAGATGTACTAAAATATAAGAACACACAAGGATACTGTTCAATGAGCTAACCAAAGCTAACCATAGCAGCTTAATTAACTAAGTATTTATTGTTAACTGCTGACCATATCAGATCTACTTATGACTGATGAGCCATAGATATCTATAATCGGGTTACATACTAAACTTGACATACATTTCTATTTTTTCTATATTATGATTGTATTATTATACCCTTGCAGAGGGTATTATAAAATTGGTCAGATGTTTGTAACGCACAGAAGGAGACGTTTCCGACCCCATAAAGTATATATATTCTTGATCAGCATGAGAAGCTAAGTCGATATAGCCATGTCCGTCTGTCCGTCTGTCCGTCGGTGCGTACGCGTTTTACTCAGCCATCTTAAGAGCTATCGGGATGAAATTTTTTTTGGGAGCTTTTTTTTACCCGGGTGAGATAAAGTATGAAAATCTTTGGGATCGGACCACTATATCATATAGCTCTAGAAGAAACATTTTTGCAAAAATTGGAGTATCCCCATAAAATTTACCAATATGATAGTAATAGATATAAAATCTCAGATCCCAAAATTTGAATCTGATCCGATAAATAGAACACAAGTTACAGTCAATATAAATCGGTTCAAACGCTGCCGGCAGCGCTGCTTGCTGCCTACTACTGCCATCATCAAATCAACAGAGCACACGCATACACACACAGACGCAACGCTACATGAACTGTATGTGTATGCGTGCCGTGCTTTGCTTAGAAAATGATGGAAGAAGAAAAACTTGTGGTAAAAAGAGAAATAATATTTTGTTTGTGTATTGATGAATTGAGTTGCAGGGAAAGAAATTTCAAAAAGGAAAAATATTATTGCCAAGTATACTGCAAGGGTATATAAACTTCGGCATAGCCGAAGTTAGCTTCTTTGATATTTTTATATAATCTAAGCACCAACATACTCTAGTCCGTTGAACACCTGTTCAACGTTATCCAACGTTGACCGCAAAATTGCTGGGGGCTGAGTTTGCTGCAGCGGGAGTCGGAATAGGATTGACGATCCCCACGGTTGTCTGCTCTGGACCATTGTACCTTGTGCTTTGGGAACACCTCCTCATTCCATATATCATCACAAGAACCAATGGTATTGTGAGCGCTACGTAGGAGACGATAACATGGTGTGCCGGCTGGCTTGGGTCTTCTGATAACTTCCAGTTTTGCTTAGTTTCCAATCTTCCTTGAATGTTGCTTAGTTCGTCGTAGCTTAGCTGCATATTCGTGAATTGTGTTGTTGTTGGCGCTGCCTTTGTTGGGCCAATGCTAAAGTTGCCAAATCGCACATATGACAATTTCATTGTGTCTGTCGTAGCTATACGGTGACCTGTTATTCGGATAGCAAAACTTCTTGCTGTACATGTCGGGTCTAGACTCTAGAGTTAACAATCCAGTCTTCGACGTTTTCCTCGAACTTTATGGTGTATCCAGAATGGTCCACCTTAATGATGTGGTACTGTTGCCGAGCTATTCCGCGTAGTGCTTCATGTTCACAATTAAGATGACGTAGTAGGCAGCAAGTTGAACCGATTTATATCGGCTGTAACTTGTGTTCTATATATCCGATCAGATTCAAATTTTGGGATCTGAGATTTTATATGAAATACTATCATATTGGATGGCGATACTCCAACTTTTGCAATTTTTGCAAAAATGTTTCCTCCAGAGCTATATGATATAGTGGTCCGATTCTCCCAATTTTCATACTTTATTTTTCCCAGGTTATTAAAAGCCCCCAAAAAAAATATCATCCCGATAGCTCTTAAGATGGCTGAGTAAAACGCATACGCACAGACGGACGGACAGAAGGACATGACTATATCAACTCAGCTTCTCAAGCTGATCAAGAATATATATACTTTATATGGTCGGAAACGTCTCCTTCTGTGCGTTACAAACATCTGACCAATTTTATAATACCCTCTGCAAGGGTATAAAAAAATAAAATTTTGAGCTACTGTACTAAAATTTAATATTGCTGAGTTTATTAAATTTGTACTTGTTAACGACTGTGCCAAATTCGATCGCGATCGGATGACTATATCGGTCGAAAACAGTGACTTTTATCAATAAATTCGTTACTTTTCACGCAATTGGCATAAAAATGAATATTTATCAATTTAATAAACCTATTAATGACTGTGCCAAATTTTAGAAAGATCGGGTGACTACGGTGAAAAACTGTGACTCTTGTTGTATTTTTACTACAATTAAAGTTAAAGAAATTTGTGTGGGTATAAAGTTGCAAGGGTATATAAACTTCGCCACGGCCTCTGTGGCTTATATTATAGTTGGAGTCCAAAGTTATATTCTTTAAAATTTGTATGATGTATTTTGCAAAATTTATTATATGGTGAGCCAATTGACAAACAAATTAGTCTTAATGGTGTCCCTTCTTTGTGTATTTTTGGTAGTTCATATATTCATGGTGAGATCGGAGTAGTTGTCGTCATTTTGTTCTTTTCAATCTTTGAGATAAAACCCATTTTATGTCCGTTTTGTTGTATCTAATATTGTTGCATTATGTATTTCATCGCACATGCTCTTTAAACATTAAAGAGAACGCAGTACGCGCTGCTTCTGTTCTTTTTCCCTAATCGTCTGAATTATTTCCTCTCCATCGGCTATGTATTTAATGAGAGGGAATCTCTTATGTTCCATGGGTAGAGCAAACTTTGGACCCTTTGCCAGTAACGATTTTATATCCGGCGGGAACTCCACCTATGTCTCATTTACAAACCAATCGTCAGTTCTGTTGTTGTTAAAGAGAGCAAAGTTCCGTTTGTTTTTTAGTCTCTTATGTTTCATGTCATGATGTTCTAGCAATGTTGTTGTTAGTCTCTTAACTGTGTTACGTTCTCTCTCCAAAAATGCGCTGTTTGTCCAGCTGTTTAGCGAGAGTTTTTGTTGTCTCAGCTAATTTGTTGTTGAGTCTTTTGAGAGTGTTATGTTTATGTTTTATAAGAAAGTTTAATATTTTTGTGTGAAAGAAATAGGTGTATCTGTCCAATGTTTTGTTAATGTCTGGAAATGTGTTGTTGGCAAACTTAAAGATATTACCACATCGTGTGGTTTTTATACCCTTGCAGAGGGTATTATAAAATTGGTCAGATGTTTGTAACGCACAGAAGGAGACGTTTCCGACCATATAAAGCATATATATTCTTGATCAGCATGAGAAGCTGAGTTGATATAGTCATGTCCGTCTGTCCGTCTGTCCGTCCGTCTGTGCGTATGCGTTTTACTCAGCTATCTTAAGAGCTATCGGGATGAAATTTTTTTTGGGGGCTTTTTATTACCTGGGAAAAATAAAGTATGAAAATCGGCAGAATCGGACCACTATATCATATAGCTCTGGAGGAAACATTTTTGCAAAAATTGGAGTATCGCCGTGAAATTTACCAATATGATAGCATTTCATATAAAATCTCAGATCCCAAAATTTGAAACTAATCGGATAAATAGAACACAAGTTACAGCCGATATAAATCGGTTCAACTTGCTGCCTACTACGTCATCATCAAATCAACAGAGCACACGCATGCACACATACAGACGCAACGCTACATAAACTATATGTGTATGCGTGCGAATCGCGGCATGCGTGTAAAAGGGGATGGGGAAGAAGAAGAAGAAATTGAAATAATATTTGAAAGGTTCTGTGCATTAATGAATTGAGATACAGAAAAAGAGTTTGGAACATGAAAATATTATGGCCATGGACTGCAAGGGTATATAAACTTCGGCACAGCCGATAATAGCTTCTTTGATATTTTTTGATAAAATTAGGAATTAATTTAGATTTTCTACATTTTAACAGAAATTTAAAACTACTTTTGAGTCTTACTAATTTCTAGAAAGTAGTCTGATGTCTATTAATTGTTGTTTATGTATTGCTGTATTTTTTGTACTGATATGTTTCAGTTGCACAGCGGCAACCGTCCTTAGGGCAATTACAAGAGTACAAAGAACATTTAACAAAGAAAAAAAGAGAAACACGAAGCAGCGCGTAGTGCTTTCTCGTTAATGGTTAAAGAGCATGTGCGATGAAATACATAATGTAACAATATGAGATACAACAGAACGGACATACAAATTTTTTAAACAACATGACGATATCTTGATATTAACATCTGACAAAGGTGGCAATAAAATAAGACGGTAGCAATAATGAAACCTAATTATGACCATAGAGTGATGGACATACTATCAGATCTAAACACCTATAGAATCCTCAGGAAAGACCCAACTACACAATTACAGACAAAGAACAACAATCCACAAGAATATATGGACTACCAAAAATACACAAAGAAGGGACACCGTTGAGCCCAATTTGTTCGTCAATTGGCTCACCATCTTATGGACTTTGCAAATACATCATACAAATTTTAAGGAATATAACATTGAACTCTATCTATTTATAATATAAAAAGCAACTGAATTTAAACATCGCATTAACAACATGTACATTTGTGACGATGAGAAATTAATTTCGTTTGACGTGGCATCATTAATTCCCAGCAATCCAACGGAATTAGCATTAGACACAATTAGAAATAGATGTACTAAAATATAAGAACACACAAGGATACTGTTCAATGAGCTAACCAAAGCTAACCATAGCAGCTTAATTAACTAAGTATTTATTGTTAACTGCTGACCATATCAGATCTACTTATGACTGATGAGCCATAGATATCTATAATCGGGTTACATACTAAACTTGACATACATTTCTATTTTTTCTATATTATGATTGTATTATTTTATATAATCTAAGCACCAACATACTCTCGTCCGTTGAACACCTGTTCAACGTTATCCAACGTTGACCGCAAAATTGCTGGGGGCTGAGTTTGCTGCAGCGGGAGTCGGAATAGGATTGACGATCCCCACGGTTGTCTGCTCTGGACCATTGTACCTTGTGCTTTGGGAACACCTCCTCATTCCATATATCATCACAAGAACCAATGGTATTGTGAGCGCTACGTAGGAGACGATAACATGGTGTGCCGGCTGGCTTGGGTCTTCTGATAACTTCCAGTTTTGCTTAGTTTCCAATCTTCCTTGAATGTTGCTTAGTTCGTCGTAGCTTAGCTGCATATTCGTGAATTGTGTTGTTGTTGGCGCTGCCTTTGTTGGGCCAATGCTAAAGTTGCCAAATCGCACATATGACAATTTCATTGTGTCTGTCGTAGCTATACGGTGACCTGTTATTCGGATAGCAAAACTTCTTGCTGTACATGTCGGGTCTAGACTCTAGAGTTAACAATCCAGTCTTCGACGTTTTCCTCGAACTTTATGGTGTATCCAGAATGGTCCACCTTAATGATGTGGTACTGTTGCCGAGCTATTCCGCGTAGTGCTTCATGTTCACAATGAAGATTCTCTTCATGAGGTTTCCGTAGTCTCATTTTTACCACCGTATCATTATATGGCAAGAGATATGGATTCCTTGTTTCCGTTGATACTGGTGCTTGTTGTAGCCTAGTTGCTACTCGTATGATTGAATGTTCATCCAGTATTAGTGGCAATGTTGCCACCGTGCTTTTGCGATCCAATGGTTGATCAGGTGTTTTTTTTAAGTGCCGTAATTCATATGCAAATCCTGTTTCTTGAATTTGCTTGATGATTATTCTTCGTGCTTGCTCCAAGTCTTCCAACTCTAACTGAGTCGTTGGTTTTCTGTTCTGCTTGTGACAAAACAGTAGCACATACGCCACTTTTCCCTGTAGCCGGTAAAATGAATTTCTGTGATTTACCGTATATATCCATTCACTCGTGTTGTTTGCCGTGGCGGTCACCATGCTGAATACCTTGGTTTTCTTCTCAGCGGTATCAATCGTGTGCTCTGTAGGCTTAAATGGTGCTGGCCAGCCACGTTCTGGTCCATGCAAAAGTAGTGGTCCATATAATCATAAGGTATGTGTGCTAAGCTGGGCTACTGATATGCCTCGAGACAGAACATCAGCTGCGTTGAGCGCTGATGACACATGACGCCATTGCCTTGAATGTGATACCGCATGTATTTTGGACAACCGATTAGCCACAAACGAGTGGAAATGTGATGCCTGTGAATTAATCTAAGAGATCCTGTCGAACTCTATCCGTGAGTTCAGCGCCAAGTACAGCTGCACATAGTTCCAGGGGCAGCGTCTGCTTTTCAAGGGGAGCCACTCTCGACTTGGCGCACAACAATCTGACCGAAATTTGGCCGTTTTTGTGGGTTGACCGGATATAAACTGCCGCTCCATACGCCTTTTCTAATGCATCAACAAATGTATGCAGTTCCTTCGTAGTGGGGACCTTGCCATCAAAAACATGCCCTGGAATTTTCATGTGATTTAATGCCTGTACATCCTCTCGGTAAGCTTCCCATTGCTTCTCCAAATACGGCGGCAGCTCCTCATCCATCTCAATTCGTTCGGTAGCAACATGTTGAAGAAACATTTTCGCTCTTACCACTACCGGTGCGATGCCTAGAGGATCGAAGATTTAACCGACTTCAGATAGCACCACTCGTCTTGTTATTCCTTTTGTGTGCCTCTGAGCCTTTCCACATATTTGATCTTCTTTGGGTGCCCATATGATTCCCAATGTTTTGAAACTTGTTTGTTCCAGTGTGTCGCCGAGATTGATGTCAGCAATCGTATCCTCCTTTGGAATTTCTTTTAGAAGTTGACTGCTATTTGAACACCACTTTCGTAAGTTGAAACCCTTAGGTCTCAGGATTTCTAGAAGCTCTTGTCTTATTTGCAGTGCTTCTGGTAAACTGTCTGTCATTTTTTAATGCCAATGCTCCAGCCGACAATTTTTCCATGTTTTCCAGTGCCAAATATTCCAGACACTTTGTCGCTAAATTTGGGGCCGTTTTTAAACGATAAAACTTTAGTTCTTGACTTGGATCCTCTCTCCACACAATCATCTGATTGAATTGATCGGCAGGGTTTATCCAAACTTGACGATACATTTTTTCAATGTCAATGGTTCTTGGGTATTTGCTCCTTCATTACCTGCTTCATATATCCAAGCTGTTCATATTCTGACATAAATTTCACATACTACTTTTTTATATCAGGGCACATTCGCCGCTCTAACAAAATGGATCTTCTTATGGCTACTTCCCGAGATTCTCCAAGGGATGAAGCCTCTTCAGCAAATAGAAGCTTTACAATTAATCAATTGTCAGCCGCCGTGAGTAGGTTATCGAGGAAGAATTTTTCACAATACTCTTCCTCTGGACTCCTATACCCTTTTATTGGCTCTAGTGTGTCTAGCTGCCAGAATCTTTCTAGAGTTTCCTCTGGATTAGTTATGCCTATCATACATGTGATTGAAGCTGACGTTGACATATTAATTCTGCCAGCAACAATCCCAATTCTGAATTTTGTAATGTTGGACGGTTTCGATTGCCCCGTCTTCTTTGTAGTAGCAGTATATCAAATGCTGGGTCCGCTAATTGAATGTTGTCTGCTAATCTGACTTTCTGCGTTATTAGTTCTTTGGGTTGGTCACCTATTAGGTGAAGCAAATGACCTTGACCTTACAACCAAGCTTACTCGCGCATTGCTTATCTGTGTTTGACCACCCACTCCATTTATGTGCATATGAGTATCGTTAACTTTTAATGATAACTTCTTTACCAGTCTCTCTGAGACGAGATTTACATGTGAGCCGCTATCCAAGAGTGCTCGAAATTCTCCTTTCCTTTCATTGATCCCTTTTACCACTACCTTGGACGCTGCAAAAGCAGATATTGCAATTTGGTTGCCTGTTTCTAAATGCAACATTGTGTTATGTTTTTTATCGCTTTTGAAGCATCCCCTCCATGAGCAATTTTTTTTTGTCATATTGTCTGGCTTGAAGCAATTGACACACAATTTGTGTGTCTGCACCCAAATAAGTCGCTCTGCTGCGGATTTTATTTTAAACTTTTCACTTTGGAAGAGTTTGTGCTTTGATTTTGTCCCAGATGCTGCTGCGCGTGTTTTTTTTTTTTTTGACTTAGTTTTTCAATGCTGCGATTTTCGTTTCTTGGTTTCCCAATCGCCTCTAATATTAAAAAGCGCTGTTCCAAGAATTCATGTTCCGATGAATCTCATAATGGATTTCTTCAATTTGCATCCATAATTTGTCGACTACAGATTTGTAATTCATTTTTTCTTCAGGCACTATTTGTCTTAATGTTCTGGAGAATGAATCCAGCAGCGCACGTTGCTTGCGAACCAGTGGTTTGATCATGACTCGCTCTTCCTCTCTTTGGCGTGCTTGCCTCTCTAGTTTTACCTTGCCAAATAGTCCTTCCAATCCACCAGTGTATTAATTACAACCGCCTTCAATTTGCTGAAATAGTCCGTTACAAAGAATTCATCTTCTGTTGGCACGTTTTTTAGTTTGTGCATTAGCTCCTAATGACCTTTCTTAAAATTCTCCCATATGTATTACAGGAGCTGAACTTTCTCCTCGAAATAGGATGGCTTCGTTTTCCTGGCGATAAAATCCTTTTTGGTATTCCGAATGAAAGCCTGAATTGCCTCTCCTCGTTCTGTCTGCGGATTATAAAACTCCTCCATGTTCTTTTATATTCTTATGTACTTGCTTATTTATAACAGGGGTAGGCACAGAGAGAGCCAACGCAAACTGTCAATGTATGTGTGTGTTTAACACTGCGAGAAAAGAAAAGCGAACAAATATTGCCTCAATCGTTCAGACGAGCGGAATCGATAATCTGCTGCAAGAAAATAAAAAAGAAAACAACCCCTAAATTAGTTTTTCCATATGCATATTTTCAACAAAGCGTCACAGATCCACTCGCGTCGAAATGCTGCAAGCGACTAATTCAGATTTTACGCTCTCGAGTGCAATTCGGGTTGACTTCGGCATGCACACAGATAGCAAAACGAGCAATTGCCGAACAAAAGTGCCCGCACGGGCTATGGGTGCCTACCCTTGATTTATACTAGTACTTGGCCCGATGAGAGTTTATTTATTTTGTCAAAGACAGGGAACGCTCCGACTCGTTCCTAAAATTAGTCAAGTGTAGCACAAATAAGAATAAGAAATAAATCGAAGTTGCCTTTTGATTAGTGTTTTAACAATAATTTATTTTTATTTCCAATATACCTATTCTTTACACTGATAAATGCCACGACAGTGAAACCAATTTTTTGAGTTTCTTTTCTTTGTTTCAAAAATTGCTGATCAATGCCAAAGTCTATACTCGTGCGTGCTACCTGGGTTTAACTAGGTCAGAGATTGCTGACGGCAAATTAAAAATTAGTTTTTTCTTATGGGAATGCAACAGAGTTGAAGCACACCCGATGTAGTTACAATTGGTATCTCAACTTACTAAGAATAATGCATCTCTTTTATACTAAAAATAGAGAGCTCACCAGTGCACTGCTGACCATATCAGATCTACTTATGACTGATGAGCCATCGACATCTGTAATCGGGTTACATACTAAACTTGACTTACATTTCTATTTATTCTATATTATGATTGTATTATTTTATATAATCTAAACACCAACAGATACCAAAAGCTTTATTATGGAAATAGTAAAATTCTGCATCCAGGAGAACAGATATTTTACCTATAAGGACAAAACATTCATTTAATTAAAGAAATGCCGATGGGATCCCCGGCCTCACTAGTCATTGCGGACATCATTATGGAAAATCTTCTGGACACAACCATGGATAAACTAACAAGACCACTAAGATTATTGACGAAATATGTGGATGACATTTTGTCAATAATACACAAAGGTGACATCGATAGCACACTCAACACCCTAAATTCTTTTGACTGGAATATTAAATTCAATATGGAGCTGACATCATTTCATGATATATGTTTTCCAATTTTCTCCAATCTAAAAAAAAACTTTTAAAATTTCCTATTGCAACCAGATGTTTACTGTTTTTGGCTTGGGAACAAACCATAACCGTTATTAACCAGAGAGCTGGGGCTTCATTCGGCCGTGCCGAAGTTCGATACCCTTCTACTATTTTTTTAAAAATCGTAGTTAAGAGGTCTTAACTAGATCCCAAAACTGCGCCGAGAGAGTCTCCTGTGTTTTCCCTGTTCGATAGTGATTGTGATATAGTAATTGCGTCCCAGCAATGTGCTAGTTGTGCTTTTGGTTTTTTAGAGCACCAGTGGTTTGGTGACCAATTCGGGCGTAGCGGGGTTGCCTCCTACCTCCTGCATCTGTAAGGGTGAGGTGAACGTAGCTACTCTTGTAAGCATCTCTCCAGATTCCTCCACCAGCTGATTAGCAGACTTGCCGGACCACCCAAACAACATAGGGCCCCGCATGTTAACATCTGCCCTTAAACTGTTAACTTGTAGCCTAGATCCCTACCAGCCGAGATGTAAGCGGAGCTTTTATCCAGCATAATATTCCCCTTGTGCACCATAATACGGAAACTGTAAGGGCACCTGCAAACAAAGATCTAGCCGCCACCTGGTTCCAGCACCCCGTGGTGCCGGGGTTAGCACCTCAGTTGCTTAAGCCGAATTCCCTGGTTAAAATCCCGGCGAAGGAATTTGCTAAAATCCCCTGTTGGTTCAATAAATCTAAATAAATATATTCTTTTTATTTTTAAATTGATATAAATTTAAATTTAAATTGAGTTTGCACCAAATTTTCTGCATTGCATGCAGTCTGTGCCAAGCCGGCGCGAATCCGCCTCTGTCGGAGCGGTAAGAGGCCAAGCCTAAAGGATCGGTAGAGGTATAGGTTCAAATCGTATGTTACACCTATATTTGTTTTCCTTCTTTTTTTGGTTTTTCTTCTTTTTTTTGGTCCCACTTTTGCCGAAGTAACCTTGGTCTACTGGTCAACGCTTTTAGTTCTATACTAGCTTGCATTTAGGCCACCGAGTCGGGGCGGTATATCTCCCAGCCGTCGTCAGGAGGAAATTCTTGGCCACCGGGGGACTTGCGTACGTAGACCAAGGCATACTGGAAGCTAAGTACGAATCGGCTTTCGGGCGACGACCGATGCTGCAGCGGTCTCCGCCACAGCAGGGAGTCAGCCAAAATGAAGTAGAGAGCCAAAAAAAAGGAGCAAATCTGGATCTAAATCCTGCCGGCACACTGATGGTCGCCAGTTCCAATCTAATGGCGAACCAAGTCTGTGAGGAGTCGAAAACTCAACCATCGGACACTCCAAAAAGAGCAAGAGGCACCCCGAGTCCTGCCAGTAGCCCTGAATCGAGGAGTGTTCCGTTCAAAAGAGTAAAAGTGCAGCCAGTATGTAGGGAGCTAGATCAAATGGGACTCGTGCTAGAGTCCATTTCAATAATGACGGTAAAATGTAAAGATGGGCGTAATCGTTCGATTACAAACCCGCTTAGGGAAAACGTGGCGAAACTTCAGAAACTGCATGCAGATCTGATACTGCTTTTCCAAGGCAAGGGTGTCGCACCAGAGGAGACAGCAAGTCCAGGCTTAGTCCCGACGCAGCGAGCAAGTAGAGAGCAGCAAACGGATGCAGAAAGTGCAACGGTATCGGAGGTACTTCCAACCAGGAGTTGCCACTGTACTTGTGAATGCATGAAGCCCCCATCAAGTGCTACAATAGGAAACGCCGGGTCAACTTCGACTTCGAATATCACCTCTCAGGCGGGCCAAAAAAGTTCGAAGAATTCGAAAAGTATACCACAATTGCAGCGACAACAGAGGCATCGGATGTTGCCAGCCCCTACGGTGCGAAAAAGTGATCAGAGGGAAGATGAAGGTCAAATCTCAATCCGGAACAGCAATAGTGAGTCTAGCCAAGGCTGGCAAGAAGTAGGCCCAAAACGTAAGACCCGCGTAAAGGAGGCCAAGCCCCGAAGGGCAAAACCAGACGCCCTGCTGATTGAGCCGAGCTCTGGAGTTAGCTATAGCGATGTTCTGGCATTGGTTACCCGGAGAGCGGATGAGAAGCTGGACCATGTTCGCAGCCATGTAAGCAGACTCAAGCGTACTGCCAAAGATGGGCTTCTGCTGGAATTAGGCAACGCCCAAAGCGATTTCCGAGGCCTGATGGACGAAATTTCACAAGTTCTAGGTGAATCAGCTGGGGTCAAAGTTCTCAGGAAATTTAAGTCCGCAATTATTCGGAATCTGGATGACATAGCTGAGTCCTACCATATTATTGAAGCTTTAGTTAAACACGCGAATATTGATGCATCGACGTGAGAAGAGTATGCGACCGGGATATAAGCGCAATTCTCAGGTGGCGATCATCACAGCCCCAGATATGGTAATGCAAAAAATACTGCTACTGGGTAAACTGGAAGTAGGCTGGAATCTCTGCAGCATCAAAGAACTGGAAGAGCTACCAACTCGATGCTATCGATGCCTGGGCTTTGGTCATGTAGGATCCAAATGCAGCAGCCAAACCGATAGGTCGAACTGCTGCCTCAAATGTGGACAGCCAGGCCATAAGGCTGCAAAGTGCGATGGGTCAGAAACTTGCTTCCTTTGTATTGAAGCAGGCGTAGACAGGGCCAAAGTAGGCCACAGAGCTGGTAGTCGGCTATGCCCTCAGATGAGGCGGACCGGAAAAATTAAGATGACGCCTAAAATAAAAGTGATACAGCTGAACTTGAACCATTGCATTGCGGCTCAAGATCTTTTGCACCAAACAATCCGCGAAGTATCAGCAGATATTGCAATTCTCAGCGAACCATACAGAATGGAAAGTATTGGAGGCTGGGTCTCAGACTCGACAAATAAGGCTTCTATTTGGACCTGCAGTGCACTCCAAGAACCTCTGGTTAATGTGCGATCATACGATGGCTTCGTCAGAGCGCAGATCTGCGGTAGCTACTGGGTATATAGCTGCTACCTACTCCCCAGCTTATCCATCGCTAGATTTGGAGAGGTCATTGACGAACTAGTGGACGATGCTAGGGGCCGCACCCCAGTTATAATTGGCGGCGATTTTAATGCATGGGCCAAGGAATGGGGCAGTAGTCATACAGATAGAAGAGGCCGTTTGCTTCTTGAGGCTCTGACGACTCTCAAAGTTTCGTCACTCAACACAGGGTCCAAGAAAACCTTCAACAGAGCAGGTATGGGATCAATAATAGACTTGTCCTTTGTAAGCGATCCACTGGTGCGATTTTCCAATTGGAAAGTATGCGATATTTACTCCGCAAGCGATCATGAGGTAATATTGTTCTCCATTGGCCGTAGTACACCTCTTCACCATACTACTGTGAGCGAAGGAGCATTCAGAGTGGATACTTTGAGCATCCCTGCTTTCTGTGGAAACCTGCTGTTTAACACAAGTGAAAACAGCGCAGAAAACATGGCGAACAGTATTATGCATAGCATTGAGACAGCCTGCAACGCTAGCATGACACGTCGAAAACTTTTTAAACGCCCCTATGCGGCTGTACACTGGTGGTGCGATAATATAGCGGCAGCCAGACGAGCGTGTTTCCGTGCGCAGTGACTGTTTCAGCGTTCAAGAGGTACAGAAAGTTTTGAATCTCTAAGGCTTGAATACCATAGCAAACGGGTGGATCTAAAGCATGCAATCAGAACTAGCGCACTAGCGCAGAACTAGTGCACGAAAACAGAACTGTTGGAAATCGTCAACAAACTAAATAATAAGAAAGCTCCTGACCCCGACGGCATCCCCAACAGAGCTTTAAGGCTGGCAGTTAATCTGCACCCTGATGTGTTCATAAAAATGTACAATGCATGCCTGAGAGAAGGAACTTTTCCATCCAGATGGAAAAGGCAGAATCTGGTACTCCTAATAAAACCCGGCAAGCCCCCCGGCGAAGCCTCATCGTATAGGCCTATCTGTCTTCTGGACACAGCAGGGAAAATATTGAGCAAGGGCAATTGAGCAAGGAGGTGGACTTTCTCCTAACCAATACGGATTTAGAAAGGCAAGATCAACGATAGACGCGATAAGCACAGTTGTGGACACAGCCAGAGACGCCATATCTGGTAACCGATGGAAAGGGGGAACCAAACAATACTGCATGGTGGTGACTCTCGACATCAGAAACGCATTCAACTCGGCTGAATGGAGTCGTATAATGGGCAGTCTGGCTTCTTTCGGCGTTCAGGGTAATCTGCTGCACATAGTGGACAGCTACTTCACAAATAGGCGCCTCCGATACTCGACAGTGGACGGCTCGGAGGAATATAGCATCTCTGCTGGAGTACCACAGGGTTCAGTTCTGGGCCCTCTCCTGTGGAATTCCATGTACGACGGAGTCCTCAGACTAAATTTTGATCCGGGCACACGCATAATCGGCTTTTCCGATGATATCGCGGTGGTGGTAACGGAAAAGGAGCTTGCAGTAGCGGAACAAAAATGCAACAACGCCATTGCAACTATTGGCCGGGTTGCCAAGTAGTTTTTCATTTCATTTATTTGTATAATAGAAAAGAAAGAGAGAAAGAGACAAAAACCAATGAAATGTAAACTCTTATTTTTTTTTACATATATTTTATTACATTTATTTCTATTTTATATTGGAATGCAAGAACATAATTTTATTTATATTTTTTGAGTTACTAGCAATAAGACAACGCTTTTCTGAAATCAAATTTCTAGCGTTGGAAAATGTTCGTTCCGAAGCTGCGCTGCTCGCTGGAATACATAATATTTTGCAACTTGTCTTATAAAGCAGAGGAAAAAAATTTGCATGCAAATTCCACCAAGCCAATGGGTCAAAATCTAGCGTATATGAAACATTTATATTTGCATATGAGGTTATTTCGTGTTCAACTTGGTCTGCGATTTCAACTTGTTGGACTTCTACGAAATCAGCAAATTCGTCCATAGTTACAGGTGTTTCAGTTGTGCTGGAATTACTGCCTTGAACAAAATTTTGCATAATAGTTTTGCAGTCTTTAATTACAGTCTCTTTTTCAGTGGATGAAAATTTAATTAGTTTGTTTGCGGGTGGAAAAAGAAACAAGGCTAGGTAATGGTACTTAGATAAATTCGGAACTACTGTGGAAAATATATAGGTAACATTTATGGACAGGTCACAGTTACAGATAATATCTAAGCACAAAGAAAATAATTTATTAACCATATTACTACAATACAATAATCAACACAAAACAAAAGACAAAAAACACTGAAAATTACATACAGAGTTGCCTGGGGTTTCTGTTTCCACTTCCATTTCTTTTGAGCGACACAAACGGAATGACTGTACAAAATTTGTAAGCTATAACTCGAATGAATTCGAATTCGAATTGTGTTAGCCAAATTTTTCATTCGGCTTTATACTTCATTCATTCGAACTTTTTTCGATGGATGCTGTGAGTTATGAGAAGCAATATACATTCACACTCACACACATTCACTCCAGTGTTAGCAAGCACTCACTCAATTCAATTCAATTCGAGTCCATTCATTTTTTTATATGTATTGAGTGAAGCCGAGCAGCTCTCTAGCCAGAAGGCACTGAGCTCTGCACGCGCGCTGGTAAGGATCATGCTTAATACAAGAGGCCCCAAACAAGAGAGAAGGCTGTTGTTAACTAGCGTGACAAAATCCATTTCCCTGTACGCTGCCCCTGCGCAATGAGAATTTGCAGTGCGTTCCGCACAATTTCAGACGATGCTGCGCATGTCATCGCTGGTCTGTCTCCAATCAGCGATCTAGTGTACCAAGCAGACGCGATGTACAGAGCGCTACACTCCACACCACCGGTGGTTGAGCGATCGCCCTTAGCCAGTATACGGCAAGAAATACGAGGCGAACATGTGGCTGGATGGCAGCAACGATGGACGGAATCTGCGAAGGGCCGTTGGACTTACTGCCATATCCCAGACCTACAACAGTGGATAGGCAGAAGTCATGGGCAAGTTACGTTTTACCTGACGCAAATTCTGAGCGGCCATGGCTGCTTCAGAGCTTATCTAAAGCGTTTCGGGCACGAGGCATCCGACGAATGCACGTGGTGCGGAGCCGGCATCCTCGAGGACGCAAGGCACATAGCTTTTCACTGCCCTCGCTTTGAAGCACAGAGACGCGAGTTGGAGTCCAGGATCGGCACGCGCATCACCATTGAGAACCTAGTGCCACTGATGTTAGAAAACGGTCGCGCATGGAAGGCAGTGTGCGAGTTTGCGGCAGCCGTCATGGTCGAACAACGGCGACTAGAAAGGCTGAGAAGGGAGGTTTAGTTTAAGCCGGCAGCTGCGAAGCAATACCTCGCGGTAATCCCGCAGTAGCTTGTTTGAGTCACACCGCCAATAACTAACTATGTATATATGTGAAGTAAATGAAATTTGGTTGTAAATAAAAAATGAATATAAAAAAAAAATATATATATGTATATAAATAATATTACTTAAAAATCCCTATTAAGAAAAAATCAAAACTTTTTGGTACAGTCATGTATCACTATACAAAGTCCTCTATTTCAGCGACCCCCCCTTCGAGTGACACAATATTTGCGTGATCCCCTATTTCTGGAATATTGAGAGGCGAACTGTTGAAACAATATTTATCCCACTGAGGTACTCATGCATTTTGACATTTTTATACCCTTGCAGAGGGTATTATAAAATTGATAAGATGTTTGTAACGCACAGAAGGAGACGTTTCCGACCCCATAAAGTATATATATTCTTGATCAGCATGAGAAGCTGAGTTGATATAGCCATGTCTGTCCGTCCGTGTTAAGAGATATCGAGATGAATTTTTTTTTCAGTGCTTGTTATTACCGTAGACAGATCAAGTTTAAAAATCTTTAGGATCGGACCACTCTATCATATAGTTAAATACGAAAAGTAGATGAAGCAGTTGGAGTATCGCTATGAAATTTACTAATGTGATAGTTATAGTTGAAGAACATCAGATCCAAAAATTTCAATCTGCTCGGCTAAATAGAACACAAGTTATAGTCAATATAAATCGTCTCTGCTCAAACGCTGCTGGCAGCACTGCTTGCTGCCTACTACGTCGCTCGAATCATCAGAGCACACGCATGCACACATACAGACGCAACGCTACATAAACTATATGTGTATGCGTGCGAATCGCGGTAGGCGTGTAAAAGGGGATGGAGAAGAAGAAGAAATTGAAATGATATTTGAAAGGTTCTGTGCATTAATGAATTGAATTACATAAAAAGAGTTTGGAACATGTAAAAATATTGTGGCCATGGACTGTAAGGGTATATAAACTTCGGCAGAGGCGATGTTAGCTTCTTTGGCTGAGTAGAAGGAAGCATCTCCAACCATATAAAGTATATATATTCTTGATCAGCACGACAAGACTAGTTCATATAGCCATGTCCGTCCGTCCGTCAGTCCGTCTGGATCAATGCAAACTTCTCCTAGACCGTTAGTGCTACAGAGTTGGAATTTTGCATGTAGGCTTGTATATACTGCAGGCGTTGTATATCTCAGATTCAACCGGATCGGACCACTATATCGTATAGCTCCCATACAAACAGCGAAATCACGAACAGTGACTTTACTCAATAACTTCGTTACTTTCTGAGCTACTGTCGTGAACCAGAGAGCCGGGGCTAAATTCGGCCGTGCCGAAGTTTGTAAACCCTTGCCACTTTACACATACCAAATTTCTTTAACTTTAATTGTAGTAAAAAATAGAACAAGAGTCACTGTTTTTAACCGATCGTGCCTATGGGAGCTATATGTTGTAGTCACCCGATCTTGATCAAATTCGGCTCAGTCATTAAGAGATATGTAAAACTGAGAAATATTTAATTTGAAGGAAATCGCGTGAAAAGTAACGTATTGATAAAAGTCACTGCTACATGATATAGTCAACCGATCTTGATCGAACTTAATAATTAATGGCTATGTTAAACTAAGAAGCATAAATTTGTATGACAATAGCGTAAAAAGTAATGAAGTTATGGACAAAGTCACTGTTTTCGACCGATCGTTCTTATGGGAGCCATATGATATAGTCATCCGATTGATTAAATTTGGCACCGTCGTTTATAAGTATAATAAACTGACCAATATTAAATTTCACGACAGTAGCTCAGAAAATAACGAAGTTATTGAGTAAAGTCACTGTTCGTGATTTCGCTGTTTGTATGGGAGCTATACGATATAGTGGTCCGATCCGGCTGAATCCGAGATATACAACGCCTGCAGTATATACAAGCCTAAATGCAAAATTTTACCTCTGTAGCTCTTACGGTCTTGGAGGAGTTTGCGTCGATCCAGATGGACGGACGGACTGACGGATGGACATGGCTATATAAACTCGTCTCGTCGTGCTGATCTAGAATATATATACTTTATATGGGCAGAGATGCTCCGTTCCATGCGTTGCACACTTCTGACCAAAATTAATATACCCTTTTTCCAAGTGCATAAAAACTCTGGGTTCGTTTCACTGGTCTTTGGTCACCCGTATTTTTGGGTCGACGGTTAGTATTTAAATTTGTAATAAAAACGGTAACAATATGTATTTAAATTTAGTTCTTTTTCCAACTTTTAACCCAAGTATCTTTATTAAAATAAGGTAAAATAATAAAAATAAAAATGGTAAAATATATTTCGGTAGAGCATCACAATATTTATTTTAAAACAAAAAAAAAAATTAACAGAAACAAAAAAGGGCAAAATTCGTGCCACATTAATTTCGGTATTTTTGAAAAGTCGATTAGATGATGTGTAGATGTAGTGTAAATGAACCTACATATACAATTTTTTTAAAAATTATTAAGAGTGATCTTTTAATCTATCCTTATGAACTGTTTGTAACTTTTTTTTATCGTTTCTAATTTTTATGCTGTTATTTTCAGCAACTTCTATAACCTCCTATATATTTAAATGTTCTATTCTATTTATGCTGTTAAAATGGATTGGTAAATTATTTTGTTTACCAAATACCAGTTCATAAAGACAGTAGTTATGTGTTACTGAAGGAGTTGTGGTCAAAATGTGCAAACTTCTCACGCAGTCCCTTCTTCCAAAAATAATCACACATGATACAAAAAGTATTGTTAGTAGGGTATTTGACAAATACTGTTCGTGGAGGGGCGGAAGGATCCCAATAAAATACAAGTCGTTGGCTGGTGCCAGTTTCTTCTGGGTATGGTGAGCGGGTGATGAATTAAGAACGCGCGATAAATTCGGTTAAAAAAAACTTATACTTTATTAAATATTCACAGGTGGCCCGACACACACGAAATGGTTCGGGTTAAAAATATGAAGTTCGAGATTACAAATCAGAAGGAGAAGAACGGGTGTTCGGGTGAAAAACTCGGACTAGATTAAATGGCGATGCCCATGGGAAAAAACCAGTCACCCCTCCTGGTGTGACCGTAGCTGCCGAGGATAAAAAAACCCTCCTCACTCCTCACTGCTCTTCGCCGCTCACTGCTGTTCACCCGGTGGCGTGAACATACCGCCCCCCTTGCAACATGTTGCAATTGCCACCCTGGACATATGTAGGATGGGGGACGGCAGCGTTCTGGAGCGCCGAGATCCCACAGGAGCCGGAGACGACCCATCCGAACACGGTGCTCTGGGCTGCGGGAGTACCGCTAAGACCGGGCACACAGCCTGGTTGGATGACCTCAGGATAGAGGTCTGCCCCGAGCACCATGGACACCGAAGCCGGCCGATAGAAATAGGGGTCGGCCAGGATCAGGGTGGCGAGTTTCTCCCGGACCGGCGCTGACACTTCCCGGATGGGGGTGCGGATGAGCAGGTCCTCTTCGACCCGGAATATAACATTCCGCCGGAACGTATTGTCGGACCTCGCCTCGAGGACGGCCGCGCAGGCTTGGTCGACCCCGACCTTGGTCACAGCCAACCCCAGAGACCGGGCAAAGGAAAGATTGATGCGGCTCTCAGCCGCACACGCATCGAGGAGGACGCGGGTCTCGAAGGAATTCGAGCCGTTGCCCAAGCGGAGGATTGCTGTTGGCATGACAGTCGTCGTCCTGGCGTGGAGCAGGGAGGAGAGAGAGATCTCGGCTGCGCCTTCGGAGCGGTCGGAAGATGATCGGGAACGGGGTTGTGGCGGTGGTGCTGCACGTCCGGAGGAGGGTAGTTGGCTGCGACGCCGGGCCGAGGCGCGTTGTCTCGGCGGTTGGTCGGCCATATGGAGCAGGGTGTGGTGTTTTTGCCCGCATCGTCGGCAACCATGGCGAGTCCGGCACGCGTCGGATGAGTGCTCGTGTGCCAAGCAATTGGGACAGTACTTATTTATAAGCACCGCCCGGAGCCGCTTTTCCCCTCGGATGTTCAGGAAGCGCTGACACTGCCGGAGTGCGTGAATCCCCCGGCAGACCCGGCATCGGTACGCGTTCGTCCCATGTGGAGCAGATCGTTTGCTGCGGTGGTACGGCAGACGCGTGGGGGCCATGCCGCTGTGAAGGGGCGAGCTGAACGAACTGCAACGAAAGAAATTACGGAGGGGAGAGTGGATTAGTCGATACACGAAAACGAACAACATGCAGGGAGACGAGGACATCCGGACGGAACATAGAGGGATTGGAAGTCACGGTAGGGTTTTAGGCTCAGGACTCCTGCTGTCTTGGAACAGGATGAGCTTCGCCACGGGTCTTCGGATAGACCCACGCGCTGTGGTGACATCAGCCACTCGGACGAGACCGTCAGCCCCGGGCAAAGTGCGCTCAATTCGCCCTAAGCGCCACTCGTTGGAGGGGAGATTATCTTCGGACACGACCACGAGGTCGCCGGTCTGGAGGCTGCGAGTCGGTAATTTCCACTTATTCCGTTTGTGGAGCTCCTTGAGGTACTCACTCTTCCATCGGCGGCAGAAAGCCTGCTGGATTGCCTTCAGTCGCTGCCATCGGTTGATCAGCGACATAGGCTCAACCAGAATTTCCGGTTCCGCAATGGATAAGAGTGGTCCTCCAATCAGGCAATGCCCCGGGCTTAGGGCCAGCAGATCCTCTGGGTCCTCGCTCATGGGAGAAATTGGCCTGGAGTTTAGGCACGCTTCGATCCTACACAGGAGAGTGGAGAGTTCCTCGAACGTGTACTTGACAGTGGAAGAGGACTTGTAAAACAGGGTCGTAAAACTTTTGACCTCTGCTTCCCACAGTCCTCCCATATGGGGCGCGCTTGGCGGAATGAACTGCCAGGATAAAATGTGCTGGGGAAATGCCTTCATTATCTCACGCTTGGTGGCGTTCAGGAAATCTTTTTCGAACGCCTTTGAGGCCCCTACGAAAGTTTTGCCATTGTCGGAGTAAATGCGCTGTGGGCATTGTCTCCGTGCGACAAACCTAGCGAAGGCTGCAAGAAACCGTTCAGTGGTGAGATCGGAGGTAGCCTCGAGATGGATCGCCTTCGTGCTGAAACACACAAAGACGCAGACATAACCCTTAGTTATGAGACACGCACGCCCGGTGTAATTCTTGATCTCGAACGGCCCTGCGAAGTCAATGCCCGTGTGGGTGAAGGGCCTGGAGTACGTGATGCGCTCTCGAGGGAGATCACCCATCATCTGAGTCTGTAGTCGTCGACGATGAACGATGCAGACTTTGCACCCCTTGATGTGGGACTTCACCAGGTTCTTGACCCGTGGGATCCAGAATTTGGTGCGCAGATACCGCACCATCAGTTGATTGCCGCCATGCAACGTGATGCGGTGGGCGAATTCGACAAGCAGGCGAGTGAAATGAGTACTATAGGGAGGAGAATAGGGTGACGTTCATCATACCGGAGGGACTCAGCGGCCCGGAGTCGTCCGCAGGAGCGGAGTACCCCATGCTGGTCGAGAAATGGATTCAAGTTGAGAAGCGCGCTGGATGATGACAGGGGTCGCCCTTCACCAAGGGCCCGTATCTCCGCGAGGTATTCCCGACGCTGAGAGGTCCGAATCAAGGCGCGCTCGGCGGAGAGAAGTTCGTCATTGGTGAGGCGGATCGTGGAAGGCGTCGAAATCCTTTTGGTGGCGAAGCGTAGGACGTACGCGATGACTCGCAATGCCCTACCGTAGTCCGAGAAACGTTCGCCGACGTCATCGAGTAGGGTGGTCGCGGTGGTGTGGCACTGAACTCGCTGCTCCAGCTGGGTGTCTGGGAGTTCATGATGGAGAGTTGGCCAATATTCGGGGGCTCGCTGGAGCCAGTCCGGCCCATGCCACCAGAGGCTGCTGGCAGATAACTCGTCCGCGGAGACTCCACGGCTCGCCAGATCAGCGGGGTTGTCCTCGGAGCGCACATGTGCCCAGCTTTGGCCACTGGTGCTTTTGAAAATGCTGGATACCCGATTGGCCACGAAGGTGGACCAACTACACGGCGGTTTATTGAGCCAAGCCAACACGATGGTAGAGTCGGTCCAAAACTGGGAGGTTGCAGGTGGGGTTGGGAGTTCAGGAACGATCGACGCCCAGAGATCGGCTAGCAAAACCGCTCCGCACAACTCCAGCCGAGGCAGCGAGACTGTCTTGACTGGAGCTACACGGGTCTTAGCCGTTAATAAATGGATTCTTACTTGATCGCCGTACCGAACCCGCACATATAGGGCTGCTCCATACGCTTTCTGTGACGCGTCACAGAAGCCATGAAGCTCCCACGAGAGCTTGTCGCTGGTGTTCAGCCAACGGGGGATGCGGAGTTGACTGAGGCCTGGGTAATCCTGCAGAAATTCGTGCCATTGCTGCAGCAGGAGAGGCGGCAGCACATCATCCCAGCCCAGTTCGGTTAGCCAGATTTGCTGCATGAACGAATGGGGCTAGCCAGCCAGCGGGGTCGAAAAGTTTAGCGATATGGGACAGAACCTGCCTCTTGGAGATCGACTCCTTCAATGGGGGGTCCGCTACGGTGAAGAAGAAGAAGTCCTCGGCGGCTTGCCAGCGGATGCCCAAGGTTTTTGCGGTGCTCGCGTCTTCCAGCTCGAGAAAGTCCTCTCGCAGCAGGTGCTCTCTCGGAATAGCTTGAAGCACTTCCTTCTTATTGGAAGTCCATTTCCGAAGCGGGAGACCCGCAGACTGGAGGGCAGCTTGAAGCTCTCGTAGGGCGAGACGGGCGTCGGCTTCAGTGTGAGCGCCGGCAAGGACGTCATCAACAAACATATAGTTTCGAATGATTTCGCTCGCCTGAGGATACATCGCTTGCACGTCTTGTGCCAACTGTAAAAGGACTCGGATCGCCAGGAAAGGCGCGCAGTTAACCCCAAACGTGACAGTTTGTAGCTCATAATCCTGAACATTGCCGCAGCGGTCTCGGTAGAGGATCCGCTGAAAGGGGGTATGCCTGGGGTCGACTCGGATTTGTCGATACATTTGCGTTATGTCAGCGTTGAAAACGAATTGAAAGAATCGCCATTTCAGTACCTGAAGCGTGAGATCGGCCTGCAGAGTAGGCCCGGTGTGCAAGACATCGTTAAGTCTGACGCCTCGCGTGGAGGGGCTCGACGCGTTAAATACCACGCGTACCTTGGTGGTGGTGCTATCGGGCTTAAACACCGCGTGATGGGGGAGATAGAAGTTTTTCTCATCTTGAGGCGGCGGCACTGGAGTCATATGACCCAATTCCTCGTACTCTTGAATAATGGCATCGTACTGCATTTTTAGGACGGGATCCTTGAGAAGGCGTGCTTCATTCCGCAGGAATTGAGCCAGCGCGATCGGTCTTGAGTGTCCCAAGTCGACGCTATTCGGACCTTTAAACGGTAGAGACACAACATATCGGCCGTCCTTCCCTCTTTGGGTGGTCTCCTGGAAGTTCCGCTCGCAGAATACGTCATCCTCCTTTTCCGGCTTTGCGGGAAGGTCTTCCACCTCCCAAAACTTGGTGAGGAGTACCTCAAGTTTTGCTTCTGGACTGACTCGTGTCTGTGCAGCGAAAACCGATCGAGACGCCGGAGGGTCAGGCATGATAGCCCCACACAGAACCCATCCAAAGATGGTTTCTGGCCCGACGAACTCACCAATGTCCTTTTTGATCCGCTCTCCGAGGATGTGGGGAAATAGGTCCACACCGATAATCATGTCAATAGGCGCGGGCTTGTTGTAGAACGGGTCAGCCAGGGGGCGATCGAGGCACTGCGTCGAAACCGTGTTAAGGAATGGAGCCGTTGGAATGGCCCCTGACAATTTGGATACGACCAGGGCGGAGACCTCAATCTTGTTCAGTCTGTCACACGGGGGAGACAGCATCAGCAGACACACCTTGTCGGCGCAGCCTCCATCACTCTGGCCCATGCCAGTAACCGCGGCGTCTACTGGGTAAAAGGGGGGCTGGACCATGTTGAAGACACGCTCGGAGAGAAACGTTGAATCGGCCCCAGAGTCGATCAGCGCCCGAATGTGGTGATCCACACCACGATGGTGCAGAGTGACAATCGCAGTGCCTAAAAGGCCTCTGCCTGGGGTAGATGCAAAATAACTTTGAGCATTTGTGAGTTGGTTGCTCGTGGACGGACGCTCTGCGGCGCTGTATGATGGGACTTGCGCAGCGGACGGTGCGGACACGGACACATCACTCGGATGCAACAGAGTATGGTGACGTTCCTTGCAGGTATGGCAATTATGCGCACTGGAACAGCCCTTCATGATGACCGCGGGCAAAACAGTTCAGACAGAGTCCCTGTTGTCGAATAGTTTCCGAACGCCTCTGAACAGGCATATCAAGAAAACTAGGGCAGAGCCGTATTGGGTGATTCTCCCGATGGCACAGCTTGCAAGACGCCGGTTTAAGCTGAGCTTTCGCGGGAAACGCTTGGATCTTCATCGTTGCAAAGGATTTGCGGGGGCCAATGGGGATGGCCTGGACACTTGGGGCCGACTTATGTTCATCGGTGGCATCCAGGACACGATACCGATCGGTAAGAAATTGGTTCAAATCGGACCAAGTTGAGACGACAGTCTTATTTGGCACTGATTGCTCCCACAGGAGGATAGTGGCCTTCGGCAATTTGCTAGTGCAGATGGCGATAAGTAGGACATCCCAATTCTCAGTGCTAACACCCGAACGCTCAAGCGCGGTAAGACACAACGTCCCGCATCGCACATACGCCGCGTAACCGGATTTGTGCTTCGCCTTGATGTGGCTTATGTTTGCCAAGCTTTCCTCGTCGGTTTGGACTGTCAAGGCCTTGTGACAACGGGAGTATTCCATCTTGACAGTTGACCAGAGGGATTTGAGCTGCTCTAAGTGCATTTTTATGGAAAACAAGGGCACTTCAGAAGTTAGAGCTTCACTCTCACGAGCTTCAAACAGAGTCAGTGCGTCGCACGCCAGAACGAAATCGGAGAGGGACATTCTGGAGTGTTCTCTACCCTGTTGTGATACGGATCGGGTGACGGGAGCGTCGGAACAGTGCGTCACAACAACGTGCGGGATCTGGGTCTGGGTTGGAAGCGTGGAACGACCTTTGTGTTCACTCGAGTCCTTAACCGAAAATCTGCAACCCTTAGGTAGGCTGGACGAAGACGGACAGGATCTTGGGGATTCGCTGCGGCTGCGAACAGACGAAAACTTGCACGAAATATCCGTACGCTTCACGGTCACCGGAGTTTTCGGAGGCCGGACCTTCTCCGGAGTTGCAGAGGGAGACGAAAGACTGTTAGATTTCGGCGCAGTCTGGGACGGCTCCGTGGACATACTCAGAGGACGACCTTATATACGACCGAGGTTGTGTGGTTTTGTTTTGGAAAAACCACAAAAAAGGAGAAGTGGACTGTATGGGGACGCACGAATGCGGATCAAAAAGTACACGTAGACGAAGCGAAATGATTACAATACAAGTTTATATGGATTCGTAGGTAACGATGGGAGTACGTATAAAACAAAACACGGATGAAAAATATATAAATAAAGATATATAAGATAAAAAGAAAATACGTTGTATATAAATCTGGATCTGGATATGTGCGCAAAATAATGGCCGGAATAAATTATATATGTTCTATAAATGGACGGATATATATATTGGCACGATAATGCTGGAACAAAAAAAAATATATTTATTTGAAATATGGGCGGATATATATATGTGCGCAAAATACTGGCCGTAAAAAAAAATATATATATAATTTATAAAGGTGATATATATGAGGGCAAAATAATGGCCGGAAGGTATTATCTGTGTCTTTATTTATAAATATGGACGGGGATATTTGATTTGAATTTGGCGCACTTGAGCCGCCTATCGATATCACGACTCGACTCACGTGTCACCACTACTCCGAAAACAGCTGTCGGCCGCTGCTTATATATTTGGTTTTGGTTTGTTATTTATTTATGTTAATTTTTTTGCCTTTTTTTTGTTTTGTGGTTGTGCGGAAAAAAAAACACAAAACGAACGTTTTTGACACACCGCGAGTGTTGTGCGCGAAACAAACACAGTACCCGATCAGTGCATATGGACGAATGCCTGGATATATATATGTATGTACGTACATGCGTAAGTACACAGGTAAGTATGTAGATATGTATGCACCCGCGTTCTTCACACAAAACGTAAGTAATTTGTCTTTTAGTTGAATGTTGGATTCCTTTCCCCTCCTTTTTTTTGTTAAATCAATGCGCGACGCCGAAATGGATTATGTGTTGTGGATATGTACATATGTGCGTGCATCAATGTATGACGATGTATGTAAGTATGTATGTACATATGTAAGCAAGTGTACCGGTTTTCAAGTACGCGCGTGAGGAAATTAATTTCGCAATCAATTTGAAAGCACAAGAAGTCGCGGTGCATACGTTAATTGCTATTAACAATTTTTCTCTGTTTTTTTCGAGTTGTGAGAAATGTGCGAATAATTTATATGTAGATGGGTATGTACATATGCGCGTACATCAACAGATGAAGATGTATGTATGTAAGTATATACGCGCGTGGGGAAACTAGTTCGGCATGGAAATAATTCGAACACATAAGAAATCGCGGTGAACACTTTGATTACTATTTTTTTCTATTTTTTTTTTTTTATATAATACTTTAATAATTTTTGGTTTTTTTTTTTCTCTCTTTTTAAACTTTTACGCGGACTTGGCGAACAGCTGTGAAAAACACATGTACATGTGAATGCATATGTATGTACAAAAAAATGGAATGGGACCAAAAAATAAAAAGGGTGATCGTGAAATGGAAAACGAAAACGTTGGACAAACACGCTAAGGATTAGGAACTACCATGGAACCTTGGAACAGGTCAGGTATGTACATACAATATATAAAAGTGTGTAGGTCGCTGTGGAAAAGCGGGAAAACCTCACACTTTTATTAGTATGTAGGGCAAATGAAATGAATAATGAAATTTTGTACTTATCAGGAATTCCGCCGATGCTAGCTGGAGGAGAGGAAGGATATCCGGCTCGAAGGACCAATGTTCGTGGAGGGGCGGAAGGATCCCAATAAAATACAAGTCGTTGGCTGGTGCCAGTTTCTTCTGGGTATGGTGAGCGGGTGATGAATTAAGAACGCGCGATAAATTCGGTTAAAAAGAACTTATACTTTATTAAATATTCACAGGTGGCCCGACACACACGAAATGGTTCGGGTTAAAAATATGAAGTTCGAGATTACAAATCAGAAGGAGAAGAACGGGTGTTCGGGTGAAAAACTCGGACTAGATTAAATGGCGATGCCCATGGGAAAAAACCAGTCACCCCTCCTGGTGTGACCGTAGCTGCCGAGGATAAAAAAAACATCCTCACTCCTCACTGCTCTTCGCCGCTCACCCGGTGGCGTGAACAAATACAAATACTACATATCTTTATATCATCTTGCATATATAGTTTCTTTACATACTACTTTAGAGCCAAATTATTGTACTAGTGTCGCTAATCACGGTTGATTAAAGTTACAAAAAACTAATATTCGCTTGTATTGTAATAGGCGAAGGCACGGTTTGATTTGAAGTGCTTTATTGGGGCCGCAAGCCCGGTATTTATAGAAGAACGTTTACATTGGTCTTATGGCTAGTGTCCTTAACGGTACTTAAAGCTAGACATTATGCTTAAGTTCTAATTACCTATAATCTGCCCCTAAAAGTATGTGGCCTAATCTTATCCCTAAAAGTATAACTCACCTTCTTTTTTTTAAAAAGAAAAATTTATATTTTTCTCATATCCTGTTTATATTATTTTTATTCTATCTAAATGTACTGTTTGCTTTTTGTTTTTATCATCCGCTATTACTATATTATTGTTAGGACCTATGCTCTGTATTGTATATTTGCCTGTGTATTTGTTATCTAATTTATGTCCTGTATCATTTTTTAAAAGTATTTCTTGTCCTTCAGTTAGCGATACTTTTTTTGTGTTTTTATCATATGTTTCTTTTTGTAATGCTTTAAATTTTTCGATGAGCAGTTTCTCTCTATTTTGTGCTATTTGTAATTTAAATTTTATTTCTTTATTGAAATCATCAATGTTGTAAATGGGTTCTACCGTTTCAGACGAGAATGGGACAGTTTTAGGATGTTTTGCAAAGACTAGTTCAAAAGGTGCATAACCATGTACGGTGGATGGAGTGGTGTTAAAGCAATATGTGAAGTATGCTAGATATTCATCCCAATCGTCTTTTTTTATGGATATATATAACCTGATGTACTCATTGAAAGTTCTATGGCTTCTTTCTACTGTTCCAAGAGTTTGATGATGGTGCGCCGTGGAGTTAATTTTATTTATGTTAAAATTTTTGCAAAGTTCTATTAGTATTGAATTCATATATTCTGTTCCCATGTCTGTTAGAATTGTTTTCACTGAACCGTAAATTAAAATGAATTTTTCGAATATTGCCTTTGCAACCGCTTTTGCACTTTTGTTTGGTATTGGTATTGATATGAGATATTTGGACAGATCGCAGATAATAGTAACTGCGTATTCATTACCGTTCATTGTTTTTGGTAATGGTCCAATTGTATCTATTATTATTGTGTCAAAAGTGGTTGCAGGGGTTGGTGTTATGACCAATGGGGAGTGGTTGTGTCTGGTTACTTTGGCTAGTTTGCACTTTTCGCAATTTTTGATGTATGTTGCAACATCCCGAGACATATTTTTCCAAAAGAACTCTCTTTTTATTTTTCCTAGTGTTCTGTTTACCCCGCAGTGACCTCCCTCTATTGGGTCATTATGATATTTATTTAATGTATTTCTTATTTCTTCTTTATTTGTTATTACTTTTACTTGGGGTAGAACTGCTATTTCTAAATGTTTTAATGTGTCTTTTCCTTTTTGTTTTAGTTCATTAGGTGTAAGTGACCTAAATAGTTTTTCTGACATGTCTATCTTCAGTTTATAGATTTTTTGAGCACCGGCTTCTTTTTCAAGCCTTGGAAGGAATCGATCTAGATCTATTCTTCCACTAATGATCAAATCGCCTATGTTGAAGGAGAGTAATTTTTCTTTATTTTTGGTAATAAAACATTTGCATTTTTTGAATTTAATTTGCGCGTATTTTTTGGCTTCGTTAGGATTTGTTATTTCATATATTCTTGGTGTTTCTATTCTGTTATTGTTAATTTTGTTTTCCTTATGTATTAATTTTTTTGTTTCTGATCTTGTTGCTACTTTAAGTATTTTATTAGTTTCTATGTTTTTTATATTTTCAAATTCAATTCTTGAGAGAGCATCCGCTGCGAAATTTTCTTGTCCCCTGATGTATTCTATAGTAAAATCTAACTCTTCCAAATCTAGCCTTATTCTAGTAAGCTTTGACGATGGGTTTTTTAGAGAAAATAGGTATGTTAATGGCTGATGGTCAGTTCTGATTAGGAATTTTTTTCCGTATTTGTATGGTTTGAACTATTGAATTGCCCAATGTATTGCTGTTAATTCTTGCTCGATTATTGACTTATTGCTTTCGCCTTTTGTAAATGCCTTAGATGCGTATGATATGGGTAATTGGAGTCCATCAAATTCTTGGCTGAGGACGGCTCCACATGCGATCTTGCTTGCATCAGTTGTGATACAGAATTTTTTATTAAAATATGGATATTGGAGTATTTGTGGGCTTAATAATTTGTTTTTTAAGTATTCAAAAGCTTCTTGACAGTTTGCATCCCAGTTAAATTCTACATTTTTCCTAGATAATCTATTGATAAATTGTGCAGATAATCTATTGATAAATTGTGCATGGTATGCAAAGTTTGGAATGAATCTACGGTAGTAATTACAGAATGCTACAAATCTTTTGGCTTCGTCGCCATTCTTGGGAGTCGGGTAATCTTGAATCGTTTTGAACTTGCTTTCGTCTGGTAAAACTCCTTTATTTGTGCATTTGTGTCCTAGAAAAGTAACTTCATGTCTGAAGAAAGAGCATTTGTCTGGGTGCAATTTTAAGTTATATTTTCGGCAGGTGTCAAAAACATCCCTTAAGTTTCTGATCATGTGACTTGTGACTCATGTGAGCACCCAATTACAATTAGATCATCCATATAAAGGAATGTTTGGGATGATGATAGACCCGTGAATGCAAGGGACATCATTCTTTGAAACGAGTTTGGTGCAATTTTTAATCCGTATGGTAATCGCTTGAATCTGAATGAGCCCTTATCTGTGGAAAATGATGTTATGTCTCGAGATTATTATTCTAATTCTACTTGATGAAATCCTGACATTAAGTCTAAACAAGAGAAGTATTTAGCGCGTCCTAGCTGGTCAAGGATATCGTCCATTCTGGGTAGTGGGAATGTATCCGCTACTAATTGTTTGTTAATTTTTCTATAATCAACTACCAATCTCCACCGCTGCCAGGTAGCGACTTTTTAGGAACCAATAAAATCGGACTATTGAACTCAGACATTGATGGTTCAATAATATCATCATTGATCAATTTGTCCACTTGTTTATTGATTTCGTTTCTTTGACTGTGTGCTATCCTGTAGTTTTCGGTGTAGACTGGTGTTGTGTCTTTGAGTCTTAATTTTTGTTTATAGAAATTGTTGGACGATATTTGTTCAGATTCTATTGCGAATACATCATCAAATTCTGAGCATAATTTATGTAGAGGTTCTTTCACGAAATCGGGAAAATGGGGTGCTAGTTTGTTTATTATTGTGGATTTATGTTTTGAATCATGTTGTTTGTCTATTTTTAGGATTTCATAATCGGACAGTTTTTCATTTAATAGGTTTATATTTGTAATTTGCACGTCTGTGTTGTTAGTATTTAATATGCGGACGTATGGGTTAGTCTTAGAAGCAATAGTGTTTGCGACGAATACCCCCGGGTGTAATTCTTGATTAGGGATAAAGATGTTATTGTTGTTTGAGGATATTGTAATGCGTACAATTTTTTCTGTTCTAGGTGGAATATTGAATACATGTGTGTTTTGACTGATCCCTATATTGATTATAATTTTATATCTTGATTTATATGGATCTATTATCAATTTGTTGGTGGAATAATTGAGTGTGCAATTGAATTTTTTTATAAAGTCAAGCCCCAAGATTCCGTCACATGGGATGGGGAAATCATTTTCTATTACTTGGAAGGTGTGTACCGTTGAGAGGTTGCTGACCTTTAGTTTGGTTTCGCCTATTGTAAATAGGACGTTTTTGCCTATTCTACTAAGTTTTGTCCGTTTTTGTATGTTAACTGTATTGTCTTTTCTTAATATTTCTTGTTTTATTAGTGATACATCAGCTCCTGTGTCTAATAGTAATTTTATTGTCCCTACATCGTCAAAGTTTAAAGTTATGTAGCTATTAAGGTTGCAATTTAAATTATATATTTTATTTGTTCGATTTTTTACACCAGAGGACTTTCGGAGTTTTCCGAATTTTCTTCTACATTTGTAAATCTGACATTATTATTTTGTTGTGTTTTAGGAGGATAATTAGTTTTGGTATTTCTATTGTTATAATTTCTTCGATTATAATTATTACTATAGTTATTGTAATTCCTAGTATTGTTATAGTTAGTATTATCATTTGGGTTTCTATTTTGGTAATTATTATTATAATTTCTATTATTATTGTACGAGTTCCTATTTGTGTAATTGTTTCTTTTAGTATAAAACACGTTGTGATCTTGTTCTATATTTGTAGATGTATTTACAAATTTAGCTATAACATCATTCATTTCAGTAAAATTGCCTGCTTCTATTATTGTTCTGACCTTTTCGTTATCGCAGTTCTTTATGATTGATTTCACTGCTGTTTGAGTTGCATATTTCTTTGCTGTTTCAGGGTTTATGTTGTCTGTTATGAATGCGCGTTTCAATGATTTAGTAAGATTTTCTATTTCTGACATAAATAAACTTGCGTTCTTGCCATTTTGTTTTAAATTCATTAATCTTGCCTCTGCTACCTGAACTGTTTCACCCTTAATTTCTTTCTTTAATGTTTGGATTATACCATTTATAGTGTTTTCATTAGTAACTAGTAGTCTAACGTCCCCTTTTAGTTTCGTTTTTATGACTTTAATAGCTGTTTCTTTATGTTCTGCTTTTATTTCATTGATTAATTCCAGTGAATCTATGAAACTTTGGATTGTTTCTTCTCCACCATCATACTCCTGAATCAGCTTAGAAGCTGTATTAAGAAATTCAATCTTTGTTTGCACCATCTTTGGTTTTGTATTATCTTGAATGTTTTCTGGGTTATCGTTTACAGCTGGTTTATCCTGAATGTCTCCTGGGTTATCTTTTACACCTTGTTCTTCTGTGTCTTTTGCTACTAGAGGTTAATAAGTTGCTTCTAGATTCGAATCTACCGGTATTGTGAATTTTATATTATGTTTTGTTGCTATACTTATTAGTTGTTTATTTAAACTGTATATTAGCTCAGTGATGCTTTCACTGCTTGATTCATTGCATATGTCTGTACTGCTACTCTTTATTCTATTGTAACTGTCGAAGATAGTTTCAAGGTGCTTATTTATGGTTTGAGGGTGTATATAAATTGTTTTATTTAGGCACTTGTATGCTTTCTGAAATTTTTCTTTCAATATTTCTATGTTCTGGTCCATTGAAATTTTGTTACTTTTGGTTTTATCTTATCTTAATTCCCTTAAAATAATATTGTTCTCTTAATATTTCATTTTCTGATTCTTCTATTTTTTTTTCTTTGTTATTATTTTTTTTTTCAAATTGTTTAAAATTCTATTTTCTAATATTTATCTATTTCCAAAAAAAAAAAAATTTGTAATTTTTCTTATAAGGTATTTAGACTTCGTTATTGGGCAGTTTTGATCTTGTGGAGCTTGCTGCGATCAGAAAGCTTTATGTGTGCTTGCAAGCTTTGTGAAATTTACTTGAACTTTTTTTTTTTTTTAGAAGCTCGCTTTGATCGTGGCGAGCTTTACAACTGTTTATGTTGTTTGTGCAATTTTGAGTGCACATGGTTGACATGTGGTCTTTGTTAGGGTATGTTGGGGTATATGCGGCTGATTGGAATTTAATATTTAATTGTATAAATATATGTTATTTTTTTTCTTTTGGTGTATTTTTCAATTATGTATATATGCATATATGTATTTTCTCTTTTTTCTTTTTTTTTTTAGGGTATTTTTGGCAATGATAGACTTATTCAAAAAAAATTTTCGGACAATATATTAGTTTTTTTCATTTTATTTTTTTTCTCTATTTTGTTAGTAATTATTTAATTAATTAATCTTGCCACAAAGGTGCCTACATATATTAGCACTCTTTTTTATTTGTATTAATTTTTATTGTTTGCTGCATCTGCTGCTCCTTGTTCTTGTTATTATTGGCTCTGCCGCTGTTGGTTCTACTGCTGTTGGTTCTGCTGCTGTTGGTTCTGCTGCTTTGCCTCTTTTTGTTGTTGCTGTTGTTCTTCAAGTTGGCATATTCTAACCCAAATTTGGCATGCCTCCGCCCATGGTGGTGGTGGGTCGCTGTTTACTTGGGCCAGCAGGGCCGCTCGCTGCCTCCTAAGTCTGACGAGAAGGCCACCTCGCCGCTTTATTTGGGGAATGGTCCTGGGCATCGATATGTAAATTTTGCCTTATTTTCTATGGCAAGGATTTTTTATTTTTATTTCTTATATATTTTTTTTTCTTTTGCCTTTTTAATTGTTGCAAATGGTAGGCAGGATCGCCATGTAATAGGCGAAGGCAAGGTTTGATTTGAAGTGCTTTATTGGGGCCGCAAGGCCGGTATTTATAGGAGAACGTTTACATTGGTCTTATGGCTAGTGTCCTTAACGGTACTTAAAGCTAGACATTATGCTTAAGTTCTAATTACCTATAATCTGCCCCTAAAAGTATGTGGCCTAATCTTATCCCTAAAAGAATACTACAGTATCGCTACATTTGACTAGTATGGACATTAATCATTGATGACTTTGAAAAAATCTTTTACAAATTAGAACAAAAATGTGGTTATAACTTGTGATGATTCTGTGATTTTACTTTGAATATTAGTCATCAATGATTAATGTACATACTAGTTAAATGTAGTGATACAAGCGAATATTTATTTTTTGTAACTTTAATAAATTTTAATCGATTTCGAAAAATAAATTTTCCGTGCTCATTCATTTTCAATGGATAGGTCCACTTAATCGTTTACTACCTATGGAACATTGCAAATAGTTTTTGATCAAGCTTCACCAAATCAGATGCTTCAAAGAAACACACAAAAAGAAATAAAAACATAAAACAAAAAGAAGTCATAAAGCTTCTTATGACAAGTATAGCTTAAAACCATACAAAGCACAACACTTAAGATTATAACAACGGCGCGTTATCAAGTAGCCAACGCTGAGCATGAAATATGAATAATTTTCAACCCCCGAAAATGTGGGTCAATAAAATAAGTATTTTTTAAAAACAATTGTCACCTGCTAAATTCTATGATTTCATTTATATTCTTGATACTGTGAGGAACATTATATGTAGATTAATAATATCCCACACAACAAGCAAGCAACAAAACAATCTAACGCTGCAAATGATACACCAGATACAAGATACAGCCGAGACACTAACCAAATATACAATATACGACCAAGCCTGGCATTGACCGATCGAACCGAATAACGGCAAATGATGTATGATCAAACATGGCCGATCGAACCACACGCAACCGCTGGCGATTTCGTACAAGCGGGAAGATGCGTGGGAAGCATAATACGAGAAGTCGGCAATCACAGATACGGTATACGACCAAAGTTTAACACTCAGCGAGTAAAGAACAAAAAAAAAAGGATCATGAATATGTTTGATGAACAACCTGGCCAGGATGAAGGCAAAGTTCGACGAGGTGCGGCGCCGCGGGCCAATATGGAACGCGGTGACTGGCACGAGTGCGAGGAGGGGTCCGACGACGATGAGCCGGACATTATAAATCCGGACATCGCCGCCTCCTCGGATGAGGAGTTCGATGAGGACGGAGGAAGTGGAGAGGACAGCGGGTACCTGTCGGAGGAAGGAAGCGAGTCGGAGTCGGTTATGGCAAACCACCGCCAAGACAACGAAGCCGACGTGGAGGAAATGTGGAGAGAGCTGGACGAGGCGATCCGGATGATATAGCAGGGTGAGGTCGGGGACGAGGCGGGCAGCGGTCGGAGCAGTCCGGCAGAATATGCACCGTAGGACCAGAACGAGGTACACATAGCGCCACAAGCACAAGCATGGCGTTTCGTATGGTGGACAATATGTCGGAAGCCAGCGAATCGGGGGAGGGGGCCGTGGCTAAGGAAGGTGCGGCTGATGGAGGAGCCAGCCCACCTCCAGGCAAGCTGGCACGATACCAGGCAGAGAGGGAAGGGGTAAACGCTGCGCTGAGTGACCCTCGCTGGCAGCACATGTGGATGTGCCAACGTGTGGAGCAAATGCAGGAGGCGGAACGGCAGGCACAATGGGAACAGGCCCAGTGGTGGCAGCAACAAATGGATCAGCAATAGGAAGCCGAGCGACAGCTGTTACAGGAGGAAAGGAGGCGGCAGGAGGCCGAACAATTGGCGCGAGCCAGACAGAGGCTAGCATGGATGATAGAACGCCAATAACGTCAAGAGCCAGTTGAGCTGCAGCGGGAAGTCCACCTCGAGTCCCCGTGGGTATGTGCACGGCCGGCAATAATCTTCTTTTGTAAGATTGACCTCGAGCCGGCTAAGTTCGATTTAAATTTCAATAGGTCGTAATCTCTAAACCAGATAACACTAACGGAAGGCACGCCGTTACTTTGGAATTTTATTCCAAAAAAACCCTTTTTTCTATATGGTACAATATACCGTGTATAAAATAACAGGTCGTGAATTTAGTTTGTTAAGGGCGAAGCTCTTACACTAATTTTTCATAGCACCTAAGGGTATGCACAAAAGGTGGTCTTCGGTATTGTAGGCTTCGCCAGCCTTTTTTCGCTTCATTTAGTTGGCAATGTAATTCCCAACTAGTTTTAGCTTTGAACATGGTATGGCTATTGCAATTCTGGAGTTCTTTAGCAAAGTCTGCTGATGATAGAACTTGGTAGTTCTTGAAATAGCTATACAGACAACCTGCTCACCTTTTTGTGTGTTGCCTTTGAAATAATCTTCTTTTGTAAGATTGACCTCGAGCCGGCTAAGTTCGATTTAAATTTCAATAGGTCGTAATCTCTAAACCAGATAAAAAAAAATATATATATATAAAAAAATGGGGGAACGAAAAGATGCCCTAATCCGCCAACATGAACGAAAAGATACTCAGTAATCACCAACAAGAAAAGATGCCAAACGGCCAATAAAAGATGCGAGCTAAGTCCGAAAAAAATGAACCACATTAAAACAAAAGAAAAGCAAAGTCGCAGCAAAAAAAAAACAGAAAAAACACACATGCATGGAACTGATAAAAGAAATGCTCATATACATAAAATAACACAAGGTACAAGGGACAGGGGAGGGCAAATCCCTCCCTAAGAAAGGGGGGAGTGTGAGGAACATTATAGATTAATAATATCCCACACAACAAGCAAGCAACAAAACAATCTAACGCTGCAAACGATACACCAGATACAAGATACAGCCGAGACACAAACCAAATATACAATATACGACCAAGCCTGGCACTGACCGATCGAACCGAATCACGGCAAATGATGTACGATCAAACATGGCCGATCGAACCACACGCAACCGCTGGCCGTGCCCAGGCCATAAAATAATAGAAGTCAAGCGGCTCCAGGACGATCCACAGTGCATTGGAAGGCACGAGGATATATCCTACTGCTGAAATTCTAGGATCTATATATCCTGACGAATACCAATCGCTGAGAAAATCCTGCTCCACGACAAACGGCAACGGGATTTATCCTGGAGGCCACGAGCACGCAAACACCATCTTTAAAACACGGCTGGAGGCACTGAGGTGAAAGCAACGTCCCTATAAGATCAAGATACGCCAGGAACGTGAGATAAAAGCCATAGGATATATCCTGATATATCTGAAGAGGGAGATATCAGGCAAAGTACTTACATCGCGAGTCTGAAATATGAACCAACGGAGACACAAGGAACGAGAGACGGACTGGAGCAAGCATCGAAGGACCCACACCACAATCAGCGCTGTCCAAGTTCGGGACTCCTCCAGAGAAATTAGTCATATCCAGCCGAGCCCAAATATTATAATATCTGAAGAGGGAGATATCAGGCAAAGTACTTACATCGCGAGTCTGAAATATGAACCAAGGGAGACACAAGGAACGAGAGACGGACTGGAGCAAGCATCGAAGGACCCACACCACAATCAGCGCTGTCCAAGTTCGGGACTCCTCCAGAGAAATTAGTCATATCCAGCCGAGCCCAAATATTATAAATAATTGCTTTCTTTGGTCATTAGGCTAGACTATTTCATAATTCTGTAATGATTCGAATTAGATTTTTTTAATTTAAAATTTTTTACTCTGTTGGCTGCATTTAAATTTTGAACGACTGTTTGTTTCGAACTTAAGATCGAGTTTCCAAGTAAGATTTCTTTATCCACTTCTTGATTTAAGATGACGATATTTAACCATGCACTGATAGGGTGAAATTGTATATCAAAGTCACCAAAATGTATGTAACAGGCAGAAGGAAGCTTTTTTGACCCCATTAAGTATATTATGGATTCTATCGTTTTTTCAGAAGGTATTATGTTTCTATTGTAGCCTTTAAGTTTTGTTTTTATGAGGCACAGTGCTGTTTGTTCCTGGTTGCTTTTTAGTGAATCTGAATACAATACGTCCACGAACTTTTGTAGGTTTTCTGCTTTACCGTCAAAATATGGGATTATGTTTGAGGCTAGTTTTAGAAAATTAGTAAGCGTTTGTGCCATGTTTGTTTTTCTGTGTGGCATATGTTTCGGTTCTTCTAAGTTTAACACGGTTTGAGGCTTAATTTCTGAATTTACTTTTTGTTCTTTTTGTTCTCCTCAGACATTATTTCAGTCAGATCATCCATTTACTATCATACCATGTAACCAAATTATTACTTTTTATACCATTGCAGAGGGTTTTATAAAATTGGTCAGATGTCTGTAACGCACAGAAGGAGACGTTTTCGAACCCGTAAACTATATATACGGGTGTGCTACAGAATTCACTTCAGAGGCAATTTTAGTGAAAGCTGAAAGGTGCCCCAGACTGATATTTCGAGCGATTTTTAATCCGCTCAAAAAAGTGCTGGCTAAATGGTCTATAGCAGAGAACTTACAAGGTTTTTATTAAAAAGATTAGTATCGTAAGTAATTACTTATTGTCGTAGCTTATTTGTATCGTAGTAAGAGGCCTCGAACAATATCGATGCATCTAGTATTTTAAGTTTCGATTTTCAATGTATTCTCAGTTTAACAAGATACGGCCACACTCGAAAAAAGACCACGCCAACAATAAGAACATTGTAAAATATACTATTAAGAAAAATATCCAAATAAAGTTAATAAGCGTCTCAAAATATAATTAACATAGTGGTCCTTCGAGCCGGATCGCTTAAAAAGAAAACAGCGATTGAAATACAGTCCATAATCAAAACAAAACCATCTAATCAAAAATGTGGCAGTGGAGCAAACAGCAGCTTGGCCGCATTGATTCGTGGAAATCCCAAACACTACGAGATGTACATTTTGCAATCTACCTGAAATTTATTACGGAGACAAAGCTTATAAACAACAAACCGATACTGTCAGAGGCAGATAACAACCCAACTGCAAACTCAGAGATAGACTTAACTAGTATACACAATGAATCACTTATAGTTCAAAGGGAACTAGAACTTTTTCAAGCGGAAGAAGACGCTCTGGTAAGTAAGAAAAATGTTCTGAAAACCAAGGTCGCACTAACAGATTGTTCTTCCCGCATGTCCGAACGATTTGAAACATCTGTGCGAAATGAGCGAACTTCAAAGTGGGTTCGTTCGCAATCTGAAGAGTGTCAGAACAATTTGGATGATACAAATAATCCGAGTATGGCAACAAGAGCCATGAACCAGATGCTGGCGCGGCAGAGCTTCAATAGTAAACACCTGGAGTTGGATGGTTCATCAGCGTTGAATTTGACACACTTTATCCAAGAGTTCAATGCTACGAGCAAACATTGCGGATTCTCCAAAGAGGAAGAAGTTCAACGATTACCAAAAGCTCTTAAGGGAGTGGCTAAGGAAAAGGTTTCTTTGCTACTAATCTCTGCAAAAGATACAGATAAAATCATATCGATCTTCGATAAAGCGTACGGTGGAACCGAAAATATTGCACTAGAGTTGATGTCAACAGCGTGCCAAGTAAAGCCAGTCAATAATATCGACAGTTTCGAAGAATTCAATAACACTGATCGAAAAACTGTCCGAAAACTATCTACGAGAACGGGACGCATATCTACGAGATGCAAACGTGCTTCATTCTGTACATTTGACAAGCTAGCTGAGTGGGCACAAAGACAAGCAGATCTAGTCCAAGATGTCTCATTTTTCAAAAATGTTACATCAATTAACCAGCAGTCGTCATTCGCAGAGTAATTTAAAGTAACCCAATCCCAACAACAGGAAATAGAGGCGGTAAACCAACCAAAGCCAAAACCAAAAGCAATTTGCTTTATTTGCAGCGAGGAAAAACACCCTCTAAGCAAGTGCAACGTATTCTTAAAAGCAGATATTAAAAAGAGGTGGGATTCAGCCAATCGTAACAAGGCGTGTCACAGCTGTCTAAAATTCCATAAAAGCCAATGCAGCAAAAGACAAGCCTGCAAAATTGACAATTGTGAAAAGTTTCACAACCCATTACTGCACAAGAGACCCATACCAGTAAATCCAGCAGCCACCACAAACGTCACAGGATGCGTATCTGATTCCCCAAAATCTGCATTACTCAAAATGGTACCAATCACAGTACACGACGAAAAAGGCTCGAAAGAAACGGTCGCATTTTTGGATGACGGTAGCACCTCCACAATCATGGAAATGAGCTTGGCAAGAGAAATTGGCATAAGGGTGACGCAAAACCCTTTTTGTTTTTTACTTGCTGTCAAATAGAAGATTTATGTCTACAACAAATGATTAAGCAACAATTCAGTAAAGAAAACTTCGGTGCCTGTACAATAAAGATCGACAAAACACGGTCTGTGGATGAGCGGTTAGCAATAGCAAAGGCCGAAAGCTCAATTAACCAAAAGGGTAATTTCTACGAAATTGGATTGCCATGGAAATTGGATGACATAAAACTACCGGAAAGCAAGTCAATGGCTTTTCAACGACTCAAATGTCTTGAGCGAAAGCTTTTGAGAGACAAGGTTACCGCAGAAGCATATAAGAACGAATTAACAGACATTAACGTTCTCAACTCTCCAAAACTGTAATGTTTTACCACATTTTGCTGTTATCAACCCAAATAAGCCCGGCATGGTTCGACTTGTGTTCGACGCTGCGGCTACTTGCAACGGTACGTCCCTCAATAGCAACCTGCTTACTGGCCCAGACTGCTCAACGTCTATAATAGGAATTTTGATACGATTTCGGCTACATGCGGTAGCAGTCGTAGCAGACATTCGCGAAAAGTTCAATCAGGTGAGCATTACAGAATGTGATACTGCAGCACAATGTTTCTTATGGAGAGATCTTGACCAAAAAAGAGAGCCATCAATATTTCAAATGAAAGCAATGTTGTTTGGAACTACTTGCTCACCATTTCTGGCTCAATTTTTTAAAAATTACAATGCTAGCAAATTTAAAGATGAGCAACCCGACGCAGTGAAAGCTATATTGGAAAATCATTACGTAGATGATTATCTCGATTCCAAACCTAGTGCGTATGATGTCATCAACATCATTAAAGCAATCACGAAAATACATTCAAAGGCTGGATTTGAATTGTGTCAATTTATATTAAACAGCAACGAAGTGATGCAATCCATTCCCAAAATTCTCAGAGCGAACAAGTATACAGCAATGATAGGGGAAAAAATGGACGTACAACAAAAGGTGCTAAGAGTATTGTGGGACGCAAAAGGCGACTTCTTCATGTACTCCACTACGGTTATGCATAAAGTTACAGATGATCTGCTTCCTGGCAAAGTTACACCAACAAAGGGAAATGTATTGTCGGTAGTTAATTCGCTATATGACCCATTGGGACTCATGACACCAGTCACAATTAAAGGACGAATCCTTATACGAGATGTATGGGAGTCTGGAATAGGCTGGGATGATCAAATCAAGGGATATCTAATAAACAAATGGCGAAATTGGATAAAGGGATTAATATCAATTGAGGGCACCAAAATTACAAGGTGTTATAGCAACACCTTGAACAATGCCGACCGGGTTGAAATGCACATATTTAATGGCGCAAGTGCAAAAGCATATTCTTCAGTTGCCTATATCAGATGCAGCTATGTTAAGGAGGATAAATGTCAATTTGATGTGTCACTAATTGCATCTAAGGCAAGGGTTTCTCCAATCAAACATATAACTATTCCGAAACTGGAAACGATGGCCGCCGTACTAGAATGCCGTTTGGCTGAAATGATAAGCCACGAACTACAAATCAATATAGATCAACGTTACTTTTGGACTGATTCACGTACGGTTCTTACCTGGATTAACAGCGATAAACGTATGGATGTTTTTGTCGCAAATCGAATAGGTGAGATTTGTAAAAAATTGGTAAGATAAAAGTGGCGCTGGCTATCAACAAATACAAACATCGCTGACGTCATAACGCGTGACAGCATATCAGAAGAAGAAGAATTATAGAAGAATTCGACCAAACAGGGGTCTTAATGGTACTTCAAGAGATGGAACATCCAATGGATATACTCATACAAAGAATTTCCCGATACAATAAATTGATTCGCAGTACTGCCTGGATTGGAAGATACATAAATAAGTTAACAAAACGGTTAAAAGGTAATCGAAAATTGAATGAGTTAAGTGTCGGCGAAATTGAATGGGCGGAAACTATCTGGTGGAAGGTTGTACAGCAACAACTATTTCAAGACGATCTAATCAGCATAAAAACCCGAAAGCCTTTTTCAAAATTGAGGTTATCAAAATATTGTGTAAACCTGGATGATAATGGCATAATGCGAGTGGATAGCGGAATAGAACGTGCAAAAGAGGTATCGACATATACCAAAAGCCCAGTTGTTCTCGATGGCAAACATATCTATACTCGGATGCTGATCAATAAAATTCATGTCGACGCACAACATGTCGGAAAACAGGTAGTAGTACATCAGTTCAGGAAGGCATACTGGATGCCAAAATTAAATAGGATCATCAGAACGACGATCAATGCTTGTGTTTGGTGTAAACCCAAAAAGGCAAAACCACAAACACCAAAAACGGGATTTCTGCCCGAAGAAAGGTTTTTCACCCACAAAAAACCATTTACAGCAACAGCCGTCGATTAGTTTGGTCCATTTTACACCAAAGCAGAAAGAGGAACTCGAGCACCTCCGCAAGCTGTACGGAGTAATATTCACATGCCTGACTACCAGAGCAATCGACGTGGAGATAGCCCACTCCCTAGACACCGATTCCTGCATAATGGCAGTTCGTAGAAAGATGGCTCGACGTGGATGAGTGTGCCGTGAAAGAGTATGGCAAGTAGTAAAATAATTTCGAATTTCATTCCAGCAAATGCACCAAATTTCCGAGGCTGCTGGGAGCGACTAGTAGGCTGTTTTAAATGGGCAATTGAAGCAGTCTTAACAGTAAACGCAAATCCAAGCGACGAAACGTTGTAAACAATTTTTATGGAGGCAGAATATCTGCTCAACAGCAGACCATATATAGTGGAATCTGATGACCCCTATGACGAACTTGGTCTATGTCCAAACGATATTTGTATCCCGCAAAGCTGCATACTCCATGGCCCAGGCAACTTTACTTCCAATACGATGGAAAAACGAGCTTGGAGAATCTCGCAGTAACAGATAGACTCTTTCTGGAAACCTTTCAATAAAGAATATCTTCCCACACTTATACATCGGGAGAAATGGCATAAAGATGTGCCAAACTTGGAGGTCAACGACATGGTTGTTATGAAAAACAACACCCCGCGTGGCGAATGGCCGCTCGGTCGAGTTATGAAAGTTTTTCCAGGTGAAGATGGAGTTGTACGCGTAGTCGAATTGAAGACGGCTAAAAACACGTATCGTCGCCCGGTCAACCGTCTATGCAAAATAGGAGTTAAGCGCTACCATGAGAAAGATCGTGCTCAAAAAAGGGTTTCCGCACTAGGGGCCGCTATGTCGTAGCTTATTTGTATCGTAGTAAGAGGCCTCGAACAATATCGATGCATCTAGTATTTTAAGTTTCGATTTTCAATGTATTCTCAGTTTAACAAGATACGGCCATACTCGAAAAAAGACCACGCCGACAATAAAAAATTGTAAAACATACTATTAAGAAAAATATCCAAATAAAGTTAATAAGCTTCTCAAAATATAATTAACACTTATGATTCTGCATAAAATAATCAAAGGTTTGATATAATTATATCTTTAATTTTACGTCTTAGAAAATCACTATTATTTTATCAGGCATAAATTCACTGACAACAACACACATAGTCCAGTTCGAAAAATGAAAAAGATTATTGTGTTATAATACCAAAGTAAATGTGTTAAACCATAATTGGGAGTGTTAATAAGTGTGGGCGTTACACAGAGTTAGGGAATTAAAGTGGGTTCGTTCGCAATCTGAAGAGTGTCAGAACAATTTGGATGATACAAATAATCCGAGTATGGCAACAAGAGCCATGAACCAGATGCTGGCGCGGCAGAGCTTCAATAGTAAACACCTGGAGTTGGATGGTTCATCAGCGTTGAATTTGACACACTTTATCCAAGAGTTCAATGCTACGAGCAAACATTGCGGATTCTCCAAAGAGGAAGAAGTTCAACGATTACCAAAAGCTCTTAAGGGAGTGGCTAAGGAAAAGGTTTCTTTGCTACTAATCTCTGCAAAAGATACAGATAAAATCATATCGATCTTCGATAAAGCGTACGGTGGAACCGAAAATATTGCACTAGAGTTGATGTCAACAGCGTGCCAAGTAAAGCCAGTCAATAATATCGACAGTTTCGAAGAATTCAATAACACTGATCGAAAAACTGTCCGAAAACTATCTACGAGAACGGGACGCATATCTACGAGATGCAAACGTGCTTCATTCTGTACATTTGACAAGCTAGCTGAGTGGGCACAAAGACAAGCAGATCTAGTCCAAGATGTCTCATTTTTCAAAAATGTTACATCAATTAACCAGCAGTCGTCATTCGCAGAGTAATTTAAAGTAACCCAATCCCAACAACAGGAAATAGAGGCGGTAAACCAACCAAAGCCAAAACCAAAAGCAATTTGCTTTATTTGCAGCGAGGAAAAACACCCTCTAAGCAAGTGCAACGTATTCTTAAAAGCAGATATTAAAAAGAGGTGGGATTCAGCCAATCGTAACAAGGCGTGTTACAGCTGTCTAAAATTCCATAAAAGCCAATGCAGCAAAAGACAAGCCTGCAAAATTGACAATTGTGAAAAGTTTCACAACCCATTACTGCACAAGAGACCCATACCAGTAAATCCAGCAGCCACCACAAACGTCACAGGATGCGTATCTGATTCCCCAAAATCTGCATTACTCAAAATGGTACCAATCACAGTACACGACGAAAAAGGCTCGAAAGAAACGGTCGCATTTTTGGATGACGGTAGCACCTCCACAATCATGGAAATGAGCTTGGCAAGAGAAATTGGCATAAGGGTGACGCAAAACCCTTTTTGTTTTTTACTTGCTGTCAAATAGAAGATTTATGTCTACAACAAATGATTAAGCAACAATTCAGTAAAGAAAACTTCGGTGCCTGTACAATAAAGATCGACAAAACACGGTCTGTGGATGAGCGGTTAGCAATAGCAAAGGCCGAAAGCTCAATTAACCAAAAGGGTAATTTCTACGAAATTGGATTGCCATGGAAATTGGATGACATAAAACTACCGGAAAGCAAGTCAATGGCTTTTCAACGACTCAAATGTCTTGAGCGAAAGCTTTTGAGAGACAAGGATACCGCAGAAGCATATAAGAACGAATTAACAGACATTAACGTTCTCAACTCTCCAAAACTGTAATGTTTTACCACATTTTGCTGTTATCAACCCAAATAAGCCCGGCATGGTTCGACTTGTGTTCGACGCTGCGGCTACTTGCAACGGTACGTCCCTCAATAGCAACCTGCTTACTGGCCCAGACTGCTCAACGTCTATAATAGGAATTTTGATACGATTTCGGCTACATGCGGTAGCAGTCGTAGCAGACATTCGCGAAAAGTTCAATCAGGTGAGCATTACAGAATGTGATACTGCAGCACAATGTTTCTTATGGAGAGATCTTGACCAAACAAGAGAGCCATCAATATTTCAAATGAAAGCAATGTTGTTTGGAACTACTTGCTCACCATTTCTGGCTCAATTTTTTAAAAATTACAATGCTAGCAAATTTAAAGATGAGCAACCCGACGCAGTGAAAGCTATATTGGAAAATCATTACGTAGATGATTATCTCGATTCCAAACCTAGTGCGTATGATGTCATCAACATCATTAAAGCAATCACGAAAATACATTCAAAGGCTGGATTTGAATTGTGTCAATTTATATCAAACAGCAACGAAGTGATGCAATCCATTCCCAAAATTCTCAGAGCGAACAAGTATACAGCAATGATAGGGGAAAAAATGGACGTACAACAAAAGGTGCTAAGAGTATTGTGGGACGCAAAAGGCGACTTCTTCATGTACTCCACTGCGGTTATGCATAAAGTTACAGATGATCTGCTTCCTGGCAAAGTTACACCAACAAAAGGAAATGTATTGTCGGTAGTTAATTCGCTATATGACCCATTGGGACTCATGACACCAGTCACAATTAAAGGACGAATCCTTATACGAGATGTATGGGAGTCTGGAATAGGCTGGGATGATCAAATCAAGGGATATCTAATAAACAAATGGCGAAATTGGATAAAGGGATTAATATCAATTGAGGGCACCAAAATTACAAGGTGTTATAGCAACACCTTGAACAATGCCGACCGGGTTGAAATGCACATATTTAATGACGCAAGTGCAAAAGCATATTCTTCAGTTGCCTATATCAGATGCAGCTATGTTAAGGAGGATAAATGTCAATTTGATGTGTCACTAATTGCATCTAAGGCAAGGGTTTCTCCAATCAAACATATAACTATTCCGAAACTGGAAACGATGGCCGCCGTACTAGAATGCCGTTTGGCTGAAATGATAAGCCACGAACTACAAATCAATATAGATCAACGTTACTTTTGGACTGATTCACGTACGGTTCTTACCTGGATTAACAGCGATAAACGTATGGATGTTTTTGTCGCAAATCGAATAGGTGAGATTTGTAAAAAATTGGTAAGATAAAAGTGGCGCTGGCTATCAACAAATACAAACATCGCTGACGTCATAACGCGTGACAGCATATCAGAAGAAGAAGAATTATAGAAGAATTCGACCAAACAGGGGTCTTAATGGTACTTCAAGAGATGGAACATCCAATGGATATACTCATACAAAGAATTTCCCGATACAATAAATTGATTCGCAGTACTGCCTGGATTGGAAGATACATAAATAAGTTAACAAAACGGTTAAAAGGTAATCGAAAATTGAATGAGTTAAGTGTCGGCGAAATTGAATGGGCGGAAACTATCTGGTGGAAGGTTGTACAGCAACAACTATTTCAAGACGATCTAATCAGCATAAAAACCCGAAAGCCTTTTTCAAAATTGAGGTTATCAAAATATTGTGTAAACCTGGATGATAATGGCATAATGCGAGTGGATAGCGGAATAGAACGTGCAAAAGAGGTATCGACATATACCAAAAGCCCAGTTGTTCTCGATGGCAAACATATCTATACTCGGATGCTGATCAATAAAATTCATGTCGACGCACAACATGTCGGAAAACAGGTAGTAGTACATCAGTTCAGGAAGGCATACTGGATGCCAAAATTAAATAGGATCATCAGAACGACGATCAATGCTTGTGTTTGGTGTAAACCCAAAAAGGCAAAACCACAAACACCAAAAACGGGATTTCTGCCCGAAGAAAGGTTTTTCACCCACAAAAAACCATTTACAGCAACAGCCGTCGATTAGTTTGGTCCATTTTACACCAAAGCAGAAAGAGGAACTCGAGCACCTCCGCAAGCTGTACGGAGTAATATTCACATGCCTGACTACCAGAGCAATCGACGTGGAGATAGCCCACTCCCTAGACACCGATTCCTGCATAATGGCAGTTCGTAGAAAGATGGCTCGACGTGGATGAGTGTGCCGTGAAAGAGTATGGCAAGTAGTAAAATAATTTCGAATTTCATTCCAGCAAATGCACCAAATTTCCGAGGCTGCTGGGAGCGACTAGTAGGCTGTTTTAAATGGGCAATTGAAGCAGTCTTAACAGTAAACGCAAATCCAAGCGACGAAACGTTGTAAACAATTTTTATGGAGGCAGAATATCTGCTCAACAGCAGACCATATATAGTGGAATCTGATGACCCCTATGACGAACTTGGTCTATGTCCAAACGATATTTGTATCCCGCAAAGCTGCATACTCCATGGCCCAGGCAACTTTACTTCCAATACGATGGAAAAACGAGCTTGGAGAATCTCGCAGTAACAGATAGACTCTTTCTGGAAACCTTTCAATAAAGAATATCTTCCCACACTTATACATCGGGAGAAATGGCATAAAGATGTGCCAAACTTGGAGGTCAACGACATGGTTGTTATGAAAAACAACACCCCGCGTGGCGAATGGCCGCTCGGTCGAGTTATGAAAGTTTTTCCAGGTGAAGATGGAGTTGTACGCGTAGTCGAATTGAAGACGGCTAAAAACACGTATCGTCGCCCGGTCAACCGTCTATGCAAAATAGGAGTTAAGCGCTACCATGAGAAAGATCGTGCTCAAAAAAGGGTTTCCGCACTAGGGGCCGCTATGTCGTAGCTTATTTGTATCGTAGTAAGAGGCCTCGAACAATATCGATGCATCTAGTATTTTAAGTTTCGATTTTCAATGTATTCTCAGTTTAAAAAGATACGGCCATACTCGAAAAAAGACCACGCCGACGATAAAAAATTGTAAAACATACTATTAAGAAAAATATCCAAATAAAGTTAATAAGCGTCTCAAAATATAATTAACACTTATGATTCTGCATAAAATAATCAAAGGTTTGATATAATTATATCTTTAATTTTACGTTTTAGAAAATCACTATTATTTTATCAGGCATAAATTCACTGACAACAACACACATAGTCCAGTTCGAAAAATGAAAAAGATTATTGTGTTATAATACCAAAGTAAATGTGTTAAACCATAATTGGGAGTGTTAATAAGTGTGTGCGTTACACAGAGTTAGGGAATTAATTGCGGAAGCTGGGGGTTTGATGATGGATGCTTGAAGTGCTGGACTAAGATGTAGTGATGGTGTCGTAAAAACAATTTGTTTAATAATAAGTCTGTTTTGTTTTTAAAAAAATAAATACGTTTATTTACTAATGTAAAAGTAAAGTGGTGTCAGTATTATTTATGTCTTGTAGACTCAACCAATATTTTAATACAGATCTTCATTTAGGAACATTAACGAACTGGGTTTTGCTGTAAAGACATCGATCACGTCATGTCTTCAAAATCGTTACCGCTACATGTATTATTTAATGGTATTGCTGGATGTATGAAACCTGCACTGGAATTATTTACTAGCTAATCCGAATATGTTAGATTTCGCACTGCGTACATTGCACGGGCATCTACTGTAAGACTGTAGTTTCTAACGCTGGATTAAACGAAACCGCGTTAAAAGTATCACTATCCGAACTTTTATTATTTACTGCCTAAGTAAGTGAGTAACGAAGCATGGTTTTCGCTCAAATAGATGCGAAACTAAAACTAGAAAATATTGGTAGATTAGATATGATTTTCCTTGGGGATTTACGTCAATTTCACCCGATTAGCGTCTCACTGATATAGTTTCGACAGAGAGAGAGCCTATAAATAATATAACAAGATTAAATTTGATATTGCTTGATTGATTGAACCAGAGTGATCAATATATACATACCCTTGCAGTCGTTAGCAAAATTATTTATAAATATTATATGTATGTAAGGTTTCAATAACACATACACCGACTGTGTGGCATCCCTAAAGAGGTGGCAGGCTTCTCGGTCGGAGGTTGCCATGAGATTGATTGGTATGTTTGTGGCTGCAGTTCGTGTTGGTGAGGATGAGGTGCAACAGAACTTTATAGTTGAACCCGACGGTCACATTGCCTATGAGGGTTTACTCGGATTCGACTTTTTGTCAAAATTTAGCTACGAATGGAATGGAGAGGGCTACGTTTTTTCGACGGTGTTAGCGCGACCGAACAGCGCCTGAAACAAACAAGCTAAGTATATATAACATTGTTGAAACGAAAACTGATGTAAATGTACCTCCACAGTTTAAACAACTCATTCAGACGATGGTTGATGAATATAAACCAGCCCCGAAAGTTGTCGAATGTTCCGTTTTCCTAAAAATTGTACCAGATAGACAAATGATACCGTTCCGACAGCAGGCCAGTCGTCACCCGCCCGTAGAGTCTGATGCAGTCAAAAAACGGGTTGAAGTATGGCTAACCAAAGATATAGTGCGCAAATCAAACTCGAATTTTGCCAGCAGAGTGGTTGTAGTCAAGAAGAAGGATGGAAATTATCGAATTTGCGTTGACTTTCGGCAACTCAACAATATGGTATTCAAAGATTGCTTTCCAGTGCCCTTGATGGACGATGCTTTGGAAAAACTGCAAGCAGCGAAGGTGTTTACAGTAATGGACTTAGAAAACAATAGACGAAGAAAGTCGCAAGTTTACAGCATTTGTCACGAAGGAAGGACTTTTTGAATTCAATCGAGCACCATTCGGATTTTGCAATTCACCAGCAGTCTTCATCCGTTTCATCAGTTCCATATTTCAAGACTTAATCGCCCAAGATATCATGCAACTTTGTATGGATGACATTATAATTTATGCTCAGACGAGTGAGCATTGTCTTCAAAAATTTAATATTGTTCTCAAGAAAGCTTCTGAGTACAAAATGGTTGTCAACTGGAAAAAATGCTACTTTCTCCAAAATAAGGTTAATTTTTTGGGACATACAGTCGAAAACGGTAGAAATCTTCCAGGAAAGGAGAAATCACAAGCGATTCAAAGATTTGTAACACCGAAAAACATAAGAGCAGTTCAGTCCTTTTTAGGACTATGTAACAGGTTTTTTTCGGAAGTTCATAAAAGGTTATGCACACATTGCACGTCCGTTGACTGACCTTTTGAAGAAGGATGTGGTTTTCAAATTTGATACTGTCGAGATAAACGCCTTCAACAAATTAAAGATTCACTGTCCCATGAGCCAGTTTTGAAAATATTCTGCAGAGGTGCACTTACAGAACTTCATACAGATGCATCCAAAGATGCAGTTACACCCGATATTTTTCTGGAGTAAAAAGACTTCGGAGAGTGATTCAAAACGACACAGCAACATACTGGAGGTTAAAGCCGCTTATCTTGCCGTTCAGAAGTTCCGACACTCCCTTTATGGTACGCCCTTTAAGTTGGTAACAGACTGCACCGCGCTCACGCAAACAGTTAAAAAGAAGGATATACCACGCGAAGTTGCACAGTGGATATTATACCTTCAGGATTTTGACTTTCAGGTCGAACATCGATCTTCAGAAAAAATGAAACATGTTGATTGTTTAAGTCGATATCCCATAGATGTATTGCCCATTTCGTCGGAAATCTCAGCTCGCTTGAAAGTTGCGCAACAAAACAATCCTTACATAAAAGCCGTACTCGAAATCATGAAATCTCAACCCTATGATGACTTCAAACTTAAAGGTGAAATATAGTATGAAGTCGTTGCAGGAAATGATTTGCTGGTTTTACCCAAAGCAATGGAGCGAGAAATAATCACAGATAGTCATAATGTTGGGCACTTTGCGCTACAGAAAATAATACATGCCCTTCAACAGCATTTCTGAATTCCACAGAGAACAAAGTGAAACAAATCATAGATAATTGCATTTCTTGTATCATCAGCAATAAGAAACTAGGAAAACAAGAGGGATATCTGCACTGTATTAAAAAAGGGGATAGACCATTACACACTCTGCATGTTGACCACCTTGGACCAATGGACTCATCGGCCAAACAGTACAAGTTTATATTTGCTGTAGTCGATGCATTCTCAAAGTTTGTATGGTTATTCAACACTAAAAGTACAGGAGCTGAAGAAGTTTTAAAAGAACTTGAGGAATGGTCCAACGTTTTTGCACAACCCCAACGGATAGAGAGCGACAGAGGAAGTGCATTTACCTCAAACTCCTTTGTTAACTATATGGAACAAAATGGAATCGAGCACGTATTGACAACAACTGGAGTGGCTAGGGCTAATGGTCAGATAGAGCGTGTAAACAGGGTTATTCTATCAATAATTTGCAAGTTGTCAGCTGAAGATTCCTCAAAATGGTATAAATTCGTGGCTCAAGTCCAAAGAGCTATAAACTCGCATGTACACTGCTCAACAAAAAAAACCCCGTTTCAGTTAATGTTTGGAGTAGAGATGCAGAACAAATCAAACGACAAAATTTTATCGATGTTGGAGCAGGAGCTTATTGAAAATTTTGAAAACGACAGGATGCAAATGCGTGTGGAAGCAAAGAATCAAATCGAACAAGCACAGAAAGTTTATAAGCGGAACCATGACAAAAAACGCAAAGACGATCGGAAATACCAGCTGGGCGACTTAGTCGCAATAAAACGCACTCAGTTTGTTGCTGGTAGAAAACTCGCAACCACTTTTCTTGGACCATATGAAGTGGTTAACATAAAACGCAACAGCCGATACGAGGTGAGAAAAGCTGCTCAGGTAGAAGGTCCCACAACAACGTCAACAAGTTCAGACAATTGAAACTTTGGAAGTACGTCGAGGATCAGGATGACCGAATGTAAGGTGGCAATAACACATGCACCGACTTGTCAGAGGTGGCATTCTTTTCGGTCGGAGGTTGCCATGAGTTTGAGAGAATCTAAGCCTATTAAAAGTTGTAAAACCTAAGTATCCAAAACTATATGTAAACTCATTACAATAAAAGTACACATTACTCTACATGTATGTGCCAAATTTTTTTCTCTAGTCTAATTCATAAATACAGAAAAAAAAACATTTAAATTACTACTCTATCCCTGTTTAAGAATAAACATCATGTTGATCTGAGGCCTCATATCAGGCATCAAATCAGTCAGTAGCAGAAGTCGTCAGTTGTCGGTCGGAATTAAGTTGTCAGTCGAATTAAGTCGCAAGTTGTCGGTATGTTTAAAGTTGTGTAAAGCCTATTAATAAGTTGAAATAAAACCTAAGTATCCAATACAACAAAAAACACGCGTTCTGAAATGCAGTAGCAGCTAAAGGCATACGGAAAGCGAACCGAGTATTTTGGATAAGACAATGGCCCAGACAGAAAGAAGCCCAAAATGCAAGTTTCAATTAAATGCCATTATTGCGCCAAGCTCGGCGACAAAAAAGTGGAGCGTAAGCGAAAATCAGATGATAATAAGGAACCAAGACTTCCGTCTTTTGGAAAACCTAGGCGTTAAGTGCTACAGGTGTGGCAATTTTTGCCACATTGCATCTTCTTGTACCAATGCTGCAACTACATACGTCCAATGGCAACAACGAGAAGCGAGTTGATATTTGTGCTGTACTGGAGCCCCAAGGAATAATGCGTCAAAATGTCGAGCTGTATCGATTCTGTTTTGATTCGGAGGCTGAATGTTTGTTGATCAAGGAAAAGTTATATAATAAGATAGTCGGTAAAAGACTTAACAATTTTGTAATACTAAGAGGCAAAGGAGAAAATGTTGTGGAGTCATTTGCAAATTTTGTCTACAGTACAAATTTGTGAATTTAATATAGAGGTTCTATTCCATGTTATTGATAATCATTTAAGCCGTGAAATACTACAACTTGGTTTTGGTATTACCAAACTCTGACTTTAAGACTAAAATTGTGAATGTGGTACATGATGAGTCAATAATAATGAAAACTTACAAGAATGTGAAAAGTACATGCTTAAGTTATTTTGAATGAGTTCTCAGGTAGCTTATTACTACTCGTGGCGCATTGTAGACTCATTTATTAGACAACAATAAAACAGTACAAAGGCGTCCGTATAAACTAAGTAAAGCAAACTGTAAGAACCAAAATACAACAGATGATAGAAGCACAAGTAATTCGTCCAAGCACTTCTCCATTTGCAAGTCTAATGCTGTTAGTAAAGAAATATCAAAGAAGCTAACTTCAGCTGTGCGGATGTTTATATACCCTTGCAGTCCTTGCCCATAATATTTTTAAATGTTCCAAAGTCTTTTTCTGTAACTCAATTTATTAATGCACAGACAAAACCTTTCAACTGTCATTTCCATTTATTGTTCTTCTTATTCCCCATGCCCTTTTACATGCATTGTCCGACTGGCACGCATACACATATGGTTTATGTAACGTTGCATCTGTGTGTGTGTATGCGTGTGCTCTGATGGTTCGAGCAATGACGTAGGAATCAGCGGTTGAGCACAGCCGATTTTTATTGATTGTAACTTGTGTTCTATTTATCCGATCAGATTGAATTTTGGAATCTGATGTTTTATCTCAATTACTATCACATAAGTAAATTTTATAGCGATTCTCCTACTGCTTCATCTACTTGTCGTATTCAACTATATGATACAGTGGTCCGATCCCAACGATTTTCAAAGTTGATCTGCCTACGCAGCTTTTAAGCTGCCCGATAGCTGTAAAGATGGCTGAGTAAAACGCATACGCAAAGACGAACAGACGGACATACGGACATGGCTATATCGACTCAGCTTCTTATGCTGATCAAGAATATATATACTTTATTGGATCGGAAACGTCTCCCTCTGTGCGTTACAAACGTCTGACTAATTTTGTTATACCCTCTGCAAAGGTATAAAAATAGAAGAAATATTTAATTATTTTAATAAAAATTAAAATAAATTTGTCCATTAAAGTTGACGTAATATTCGCACAGCTCATACTTAGGAAATTTGACTCATACTTAGGAAATTTGACTCATACTTAACTATTTTATATTTTATATTATATTTTTTTTGACTATTTTATACATACAATCGCTACCTAATACTTATAATGGAATACTTGGAGCAAACATATTGTTCGCTAAGTGCCATGAGGAAAGAAGAGAAAAAGCCGCATCAAGATGTTTCATATGCGGCATTTGAAGATAAATGTCCGATTTGCAAAAGGTCCCTGTTCTTGTGAAGAAACAAGAGAGTTCATACTTGTGTAACGGCTCAACCAATACTGTTGGCCACATCCCTATTACAAGTTGAAAGAGAAAATAGGGTATTAAAGTATTAAAATGAAGTAAGTAAGCCGACTTCGGTATACCGTGCACCAAGTTAAAAAAAATTTCAAATTTTGAGAACCGCCAAATGCCTCATAGCATATGTATGCTATTGAGAAAACGTTTATATAAATAACTGAGCTATTTTTAGACCGATTTTGATGAGTTTTTATACATACAAAATCTGCACCTTTACTAAATGAGTATACATAGCAAATTGTGTCTCTCTAGTTAGTAGAGTGTTTGCGAAAATGGCGTTGATAAGATAATACATACGTAAATACATATGTATATCAAAAAAAGTGGAGTTGTCAAGATTGATGGCCCTCTAGGCCGAAATTTGGTTGGATCGTTTCGGTACAGTGGCAACAACAATAGATGTCACAGGTTTTAAACAGTCTTTGGGGGAAAAGAAAGGTAAAAAAAGAAAACATAAATGTTATAAAATATGAGCATAAAGACAACAATACAACTCAAAACAACATCTAAGAAATAAGTCAGCATTTGACTCCTCCAGCAGGACCTCACTTTGGAGGTAAGATGAAAGCTGAGGTAAAAGAAATTATTTGTCAAAATAAGAAAGAAATAAGCCAGAATTTAAGGCCCCCGGCAGGACCTCACATTGGAGGTTAATCGAAAACTGAGGAAGAAGAAGTATATATCCCAGAACCAGTACAAAATGAGAAGATTTAGAAGGCAAAGGTTAAATTAGATAAATAAACTAAATTAGAAGTCAACACAGTAAATTTGAAAGCTCACAACGACAGGATGTCAAGTGGCCGACGCCGCGGCACGCCGTACCAAAAATATAAATAATAATTTTTTAATGCTATGCTATGCCGGCAATTTTTTTACTTCTTCTTCCCTCATTCCCTTAGCAAACCAAGGCACGATTACACATACAGTTTATGCAGCGTTGAGTATGTGAATATGTGTGTGCTCGGTTCATTTCGAGTAGTGACGTAGTAGGCATCAGGCGGCGTTTAAGCATGGCCGGATTGAAATTTTGGGATCTTATGTTTCATAAAAAAAACTATCACTAATCAGAGCGATAATCCAACTCCTTCAACTATTTTTCGTATTTCACTATATGATATAGTGGTCCGGTCCTATAGACTTTTATACTTTATCTTACACAGGTAATAAAATGAACAGAATAAAAATTTCATCTTAATACCTTTTAAGAAGGCTAAGTAAAATGAATACGCACGGGTAGAGCAACATAATTACGACTCAGCTGCTCATGCTGATCAAGAATATATGTACATGTGCAGGTGTAAGGTGTTGTCCAGATCGGCACGGATATGCCCGTCCCTGGTAATAGAAAGAGCGTCTAAAACAGGGGTTGGCACAAAGAGACGCAAACTGTCAATGTATGTGTGTGTTTTACACTGCGAGAAAAGAAAAGCGAACGAATATTGCCTCAATCGTAAAGACGAGCGGAATCGTCAATCTGCTGCAAGAAAACAAACAATCCCTAAATTAATTTTTCCATGCGCATATTTTTAATAAAGCGACACCGACCTACTTGCGTCGAAATGCTACAAGAGAACAATTCACGTCAACAGCGATCGACCCAATGAACCAAACTGAAACATTGAAACAAATGCAAAGTCAATTGCAACAGATGATGCAATTATTGACGCTTAAAATACAAGTCGACGAGCAACGAGAAAGACAAGTCCATATGACATCAAATTGCCTCGGAAATGTTGTTGGAGAATTTGATGGTTTTTTTTTTGATGATTTTTTCGAATACAGCGCAGATACATTTGAACTTAATGAAAAGCGAGAATAAAGATGAAGGGTTGTTTCTAGAATCAATAAGTGTTAACAATTATGCCAATTTGAATAGCTATCTAATCGAAGAATTTGAGTGTGAGTTGAATAGCATTGAAGTCCACAAACAGTTGAGAGAGCGGAAAAAACAAACAGGAGTCGATTCAAGAGTATATTCTCTGTATGAGAAGGACCGGTCACCCGACTCAAACCCTATTAAGCACTTCTGGCTCGAAATAAAACAAAAAGTAGCAGACCGAAAACCACAAAATAAGTTGCAACTATTTTGTCCTTGGAAAATGTTTGCCACAACATTATCATATAGTCCGCGGGTCATTGCTGATTCAATGCCGTCCAGAATAATGGCGGCTATTCATGCTAGAGGAGACGATATCCATAATATAGAAATACATATTTATCTCCATGACGTTTTTTTAGTGAATTATCTTATTGTTAAAAAAAGACATCTTATTCTCTTATTTTTTTCTAAACGATTCCAAAAAAAACTATTTTTGACTCTTAGAGAAATTGTTTTACAACAATGTTTTCTAACTGTTGTGGCCGTTTAGACCTATTCACTGTGTCTGTGCACTGTGAGCCAGCGACGTGGAAGCGTCGAGAGAAAGGCCATGCGTAGGCTTACAGCTTGAGAAATGGTTGTGTTATATTAAATGTTGGTTAGTACTAGCCTGATTCTGAAATATTAGTAGGTAAACTGTGCAACTAGTGCAAACTCGTACATGGTTTTTCTTAAGTCTATTGAATTTTAATTATAGTTAGAGGCAAGAGAATTGTTTACTCATTGCGTTTCTTCGCACACTTGCGAAGTTGGTTAATGTTATCTGATAAGTGTAGTGCTCTAGACTTCATCTTTGGTTCTTATTCTCTTTTATTGTTTCGTGCTCGGTACCTCTAATACTTCTTCCAGAAGAGTTGCATCCCTTTGTACGGTGGGTACAGAATTTAGGAAGTCCAAGTCTTTTTAACCTAAATTGGAGTTATATAAATCATATAAAAACAGAATGTAAACGTTGCATTTGTAAAACAGCATACGTATGTGTCGGTTAGGAAGAAAGACATTTTCACTCTGGTGCCTCCTTTTACTGGAAAATTGGCTCCAATTATGTCAAGGTGTGCAATTTTTATTTGGACCAGGTTCAACGAGCCTTAAGGTGAGTGACTTTGTTCATATGTGCTTCCCTTGTCGAGGTCCTTCTCGAGTCCAGATTTTTCACTAGACCAGATCCTTTATTTGCAATATTTCGGTAGCCATTCGATGATTCAATGCACTATTTGAAATAAAAGTGTCGGTTGCTTATGGTTTTTTTATTGAATTTATTCTGAAAAGTATTTGTTTCAGTTAGCTTATGTTTACAAATATAATCTTATGCTGGGCTGAGCGGCAGATACAAAAGAGGATTGTATTTTTCGAAGAGGGCTTTTATATGATTGGAGTGTTTTCCTATGGTGCTGTTTGATGTGTTTCTATCTTGGGAGAGACACTTGATTGATAGGTTGCCACTTTGTCGAGATCATTATTTCGACTCATATAACTTTACTTCCTGCTTCGCCTTTTTTTTTTTTTTTTTTTTTTAGAAATAGGGGGGAAAGCATTGAAAGCCGAAGTGTGGGACTTGGTACTGGTGGGACTTGACTGCTGCCATGTGGCTAACAGCTAGCCAATTGTTTTGCGAGCTAAGTAGGATATCCATAAAGTCGTTGACTATAAATGGCCTCCCAATGCCTAGGCTTAGCTCTTCCCGTTCAGCAGAATATCTAGGACAGACAAACAGGACGTGTTCTGCGTCTTCTATATTCCCCGCACAGTGTGTGCAAAAGGGATCTGTCTCATGTTTAAACCTATGCAAGTAGGATTTAAAGCATCCATGTCCCGTCAGTAACTGTGTCAGATAGAAGTCAGTCTGGCCATGTTTGCGATTAAGCCATGGCCGAATGTCGGGGAGGAGGCGCCTTGTCCAGCTCCCATGGTTTGAGTCACGCCATCTGCGTTGCCAGTTAGTCAGAGTCGTCTCTCTTCTAACTGGCGGCGGATCTCTATTTCTAGGCTCGTTAGCCAAGAGGTCTAGTGGGGCCATATCAGACAGCACCAAGGCGGCATCTTCGGAGACTGTCCTAAACGCGCATATGGTCCTGAGCGCGCATGTTCGGTACGACGATCTGCAGTCCCGGCTGTAGGTGGGGGGTGACATCGCTGGTGCCCATATGGCGGCGGCATATAGGATGATGGACCTTACCACCTTCGAGATGAGCCATCTGCTCCGTTGCTTGGGGCCGCCGACGTTAGCCATAAGCCGAGTTATAGCTGACGTGGCCTTCGCAGCTTTATCTGCGGTATACTGCAGGTGGGCTTTGAATGTTAGCCTATGGTCCATCATGACTCCAAGGTATTTAATGGCAGGCTTTGATGTTATAGAGCATCCGGCGACTTCGATCCTGGCTGTTTCCACTTTTTTCCTGCTGCTTATGAGCACGGCCTCGGTTTTGTATGCGGCTATGGATAATGAGTTTGCCTCCATCCATTCCAGAATCCTGAACACTGCTGCATTGGTGTTATCTTCCGCTTGCTGGATATCCTTGGCCACAGTGACGATGGCGATGTCGTCCGCGAATCCCACTATGCGGGTGTCAGTTGGCATGTCCAATCACAGGACAGTGTCATACATGACATTCCACAATGTTGGCCCGATCACTGATCCTTGGGGTACTCCGCCTGTGATGGTGTTTCCGTGGACCAGCTGCTGTGTCGTAGAGTAGCACCCGATCCCGGAAATAGCTGCATATCAGGTTAATGATGTACTCAGATATGTTTAATCGCTCTAGGGACGCGATAATGGAGTCCCAGCTGGCCGAATTAAAAGCATTCCGTACATCCAACGTTGATATAAGGCAGTATTTTTTGTTGCCGCCTTTCCAGCGTTGCCCTTCGATGGCTTTAGCGGCTATCTCTACCACCAAACTGATGGCGTTGATAGTGCTGCGTTTCCTCCTGAATCCGAACTGCCAGTCCGACAGTCCATGACGTTGCTCCAGTTCCTTCTCCAGTCTGTTGCAAATGATGCGCTCAAAAAGTTTCCCAATCACATCAAGCATACACAGGGGTCTGTATGTTGATGGGTCATCTATTTTATCACCTTTGGGAAGCAGGACCAACCTTTGTAGCTTCCACCTCGTAGGGAACTCCCGTTGCAGCATGCATGTGTTGAAAAGTTCCACAAACGTCGACGCGTGTTTGCAAACTAGCAGTTTGATTACAAGCCCGTCCGGGCCCGGGGCTTTATGTACGTTTATCCTCTTCCCTGCTTCCACGACTTCACTAACATCTGTGAATATCGGCGCACATGGTGTTCCGCTCGCTGCTAAGTTCCTTGTCGGCCTTGAAGGGAATAGCGTTGCTACAATGTGACCCAACTTGTTTGGATCCGTTGGCATTATGCGCCTGGCGAGTTTGCCCATAACCAATTTATAGGCAGTCCCATGTGGCTGCGCGTCTGCATCTGCGCACAGCTTCTTCCAGCAGTCCGCTTTACTTCTCTTGATCTCCATATTTAGGTTGGATCTTTTCCGCTTGTAGTCCGCAAGCAGCTCCGGAAACGTGGGCATTTTGCGGGCACGTTGCTGTCGTCGTCTGGCCTGATGACATTGCCTCCTGGCCTCCGCAATCCTGGCATTCCACCAATGTACTGGCTTACATTTGTTGAGTCCATGCCGTTTGCGTATCATGGATGCATCACGTGCTCTGCGAAGAATGCTGCTCCTTGTCACTTGGGTCATCATGGTGAATAACGCTTCTTCGCTCAGCGTACTTGGGGCCAAGCTGTAGAACGTCGTTGGTGTGTGTGCAGGTGGACAACTCTTGATAGAGCACACAATGGCGAAGTGGTCGCTGTGCGTGTAGATATCCGAAACTGCCCACTGCGCGCTGCGGGCTAGGCAAGGGCTAGCAAACGTGAGGTCGATCACGGAGCCTCTGCCAGCCTTATTGTAGGTGTGGGTGTTGCCTACGTTGAGCAGACTGATGTTGAGTGTGGCAAAAGCGTCCAGCAGGGCCCTGCCCCTTCTAGTAGTCCTTTGGCTACCCCCTTTGGCTACCCCCTTTGGCTTCCCCTGCTTCGACTGTGTATTGAGTATATTGGTAGTGTCAACGGACAGTTTATAAATATACTGATTCAGCTCTGGGTGAGCGACGTCATGCCCCTGATGTTATCAATAGGTTTAGAAGAAGCATTTGCCAAAACGTGAACGAGAAAAGATGCGAACGAATAAGCTCCTTCGATCGGTGGTACCGAACGTCTATATATTGTTAAGTCTCACAGAATACTTTGAATATATCGAATAAAAAAATATTTTTGTTTTTACTGCATCCGTGAAATTTTGGCACACTTTTAAAGTCAGGTGTTTAGTCAGCTGTTCACTCTGCCAAAAAAAGCGGGAAATTGTAGGCAAACTTTGAGCCAGTGTAAAAAGTTAACAAACAAACTATAAAATAACTTTCGTAATGGATAATCTTAATCCTAAAATAAAGAAAAGTTAACCCATGTGTGCGTCTATTGTGGAGTGGAAACTAACTTTCTGTGAATTTCTGCGAAATTGTAATTATAGTAAATTACAGGTCAAAGTATGTATTAAATTATGTTATGATTACTTTTTCCCGAGTTTTTCCGAGGTAAATTTATATTATCATTTATTTTAGTCAAGTTTGACTTCTGCCGCACCGCAAAATTTTTTTTTGATTAATATCAGTTCAAAATAAAATATTAAAATTTAAGTTGTTGACTTTTAATTGCTATAATTATTTTAATCCCAAATTAATTTAAATCACATTACGTATACGCGGCGTGGGCTAATATGGGAGGTCAAGATGCATCCTAACATGGTTATATGTGCAAAGTTTCAACTCTGTAACTGCATTCCTTCTAGTTAATGCCACAAAATCTGGATTTTGGACCATTTGACTTCGTCACCAATCGAGCTCAGTGACGTTAACGTACAACAAGAAGTTTCTGGGGAAAGAAACGTACAGAAACAACCCATTAAGTCAATGCTATTGACAAAGTAACGTATTTGCCAAACGAAAAGACTGCTTAGTCTCAGCAGTACGGTAAAGTTGCTATGTTTTAGCAACTGGGTAACGTTGTTACGTTTCAGGAACTTGGTAACACGGCTAGGTCTCAGCATTACGATCATGTTGATACTTCGCAACAACTCGGTTATGCAAATACTGTAAAGTTTGCAGAATATACTAAGGCAATTGTTTTTTTTATATGTTAGGACAAAGCATGTCTTCACTCTTTACTTGATATTTATTGAATAATTCTCAATTCTCTAACAATGGTCAAGTACAGCTAAGACCGCGTAGCTGCGCTGCCAGTGACGCTGGCAGACTAGCGGTCTGCTTATGTATAAATGTTTACATAAGAGTATGTATATATGGTCAAGTACAGCTAAGACCGCGTAGCTGCGCTGCCAGTGACGCCGGCAGAGTAGCGGTCTGCTTATATATAAATGTTTACATAAGAATATGTATATATGTGTGACGTCGCAGCGGGAGTGTGAGGCTGTATCATATTGCATATTGTGACAGTGTGGTCGCGCGTGTTAGATCTGCCGATTAAGCAATGTCCAGTACCATGAACTCATGTTATGTTATGTTACTTAAGAGGCATGACACTTGAATGTTGTATACATAAATATTGTAACAAAGTGATACAATTCGTATATAATATTATTAATGTGTTTCACTGAGTACAGTGATCACTTGATATTACAGAACATGCTACAATACTAGACTTGGGTAAAGCAGCTCATTGAGGTGAACTGGCTCACTCGTTCTTTGTTTCGAAGTGAGCCAACTCACTCATTTGGCTCACTGGCTCACTTGCTGGTAGCTCATGAGCCGATTGTGAGAACTAAAGTAAAATATGTTACGTTTTAAGCTATTTAAAAATATTACATATTTTAAAATTTTGTTTCTTTGAACTAGCAGAACAAACTTTTAATTAAAAATATATTTTTTGTCGTACAACGGTCTCAATAGCTGCTGGATGCTTGATTTTTAAATGCCTATTTGCATTGCTTTGTGACTTGCAGCTTAAGACACTTTTGCAAATCTTGCATTTATCCTATTGAGTTCTCAAGTCCTCAAAATGATTCCAAACTTCGCTGTGCTTTTTAATTAACGACATTGTATAGTAAGTTAAACCAACAACACGATTCGCCAACGTTTACTTTGCGAACGCCAATTAAGAAGATCGCAAAATGAGCCATAAGAGTGAGTGAGCAAAACTGAAATATTGACTCAAAATGAGCTAGTGATCCGAAATGATCCAAATTGAAGGAACCAACTCAGTGGCTCAGTTCAGTGAGCCATTGATTTTGGCTCACTCACTCATGAGCTGCCCAAGCATGTATATGCGGCAGCACGCTTATTTTGCTACGCCTCAGCCACCCAATTACACTGTTACATTGCAACACGGGTATATGGTTATTCCTCACCAACACATACCTTTTGCTCCAACTCATCATTCAGTTGTCACATCACAGCAGAATTACGTAAGAAAAATTTCACGACAAAACCGATATTATAAAAGGCATCAACGATTACGATCGTAAGAGAAAGATATCAAACCACTAAACCTCTTTTAACGAACTTTTACGAGATATATATACATGCCTATTCGGCTCATAACAAAATCAAATATATTTCCTATTGTCTGGACGTTGACGCGTACAATGCGAAGTACGTATAAGTGGCCCATACGACACCACGACATACGTGAGGTCAAGCAGATAGCGGACGGCACGATCGCGTGGACAAATACAAATAAAAATGATAATCAATTGAAATGTGGTTAACTACAGCTAATTAGGAGCTAAATGTGATAAAATAGAGGATTTTAGAAAAGAAATAGACTCTTCTAATCTGATTACGGGATAAAGAATAGTTAGAAATACAGTGTTTTAAGGATAGAGGAATAAAATTTCTGGCAGATCTACGGGGAACAGATAGATTTAACTGATTCGATAGCTCAGTGAATAAAAATTAATAATAATCCACAATTAATAAAAGAAGGAAGACTGATTAAAAGAAGCCTAATGGCGTATGATGGCAAATTGACATTGCGATCCCAATTTAGACCGCAGAGTGTAAAAACCAGAAATTGAACAAATTGGCGCGTCGCATATTGAAATGGCCATATGCAAGATCCGTACTCTAAGATAGGACGGATTAATGAAGTATACAGAATTTACGTTGTGTACGGATCGTCAAACTCTTTCGACCATCGTTTTGCAAACCCAAGAACATTCATAGCTTTACCAACAGTAGCAGAAATATGAGGATCAAAAATATGAGGATCAAAAAAGTGATAATATCTAACCGCTCTAAGGAAGTGTCATTAAGATAGGAAGTTGCTAAGTATGAAGTGCATCCGTTGAGGTTTAATAGGTTAGTTTCAGGCCAACACTAAAGATCATTAAGATCGGATTGAAGGAGGCAAGAAGACGACATGTCTTTAAAACTGAGGTAAAGCTTAACATCATCCGCTCATATAAACATACGAGAATGTGTCACTACCAATGGAAGATCATTTATAATGAAGTAAGTAAGTCGTCTCGCCGACTTGGATATACCGTACACCAGTAAAATGAAGTAAGTAAGTCGTCTCGCCGACTTGGATATACCATACACCCACCAGTAAAACAAATATTTTAAATTTATAATAACCAATGCATTTTCGTATTTTTAAAAAAATCTGTTCGCATGCTTTTTAGAAGCATATCTTAGTATTTCGCTCACTCAAGCATTCGAGCACCCTAGCGCCCCCACCAGCCAACGGCCAACTCCGGCCATATGGAAAAACGTTTATATGCATAACTTGACTATTTTTATTCCGATTTTGATCAAATTTGGTACTTTGCTTGATATTAGTATCAAATTTAAGTGTGCTTAATTTGATTGCACAAGGTAGAAAATTACGGGAGATAATCGAGTTTTTTCAAATTACGGGGGCGGAAAGGGTTTTGATCTTTACACATCAAAACTGTGCGCAATTACTAAGCAAATATTTATACCAACTATGGTGTCTCTAGCTAAAATAGGTTTTGAGAAAATCGGTTTTATTTGATTTGCGGGGGCGGTAGGGGGCGTGGCAAAATTTTTATAAATACAAAATGTGCGCGTATACTAAGCAAATACACATACCAAATTTTGTGTCTCTAGTTGCTATGGTGTTTAAGAAAATCGGTTTTATATCATTTGCGGGGGCGGTAGGGGGCGTGGCAAACATTTGAAACAAACTCGATAAGCGTACATATGACACGAGTCTACATACCAAATTTGGTGGCTCTAGCTCTTATAGTCTCCGAGATCTAGGTGTTCATACAGACGGACGGACGGACGGACAGACGGACATGGCTAGATCGTCTCGGCTGTTGATGCTGATCAAGAATATATATACTTTATGGGGTCGGAAAAGCTTCCTTCTGCCTGTTACATACATTTTGGCGACTTTAATATACCATTTCACCCTATGGGTGTATGGTATAAAAAGAGTGAATAGCAATGGACCCAAATGACTACCCTGAGGTACTCTAGAGGTGAGTTGGATGGTCTTAGAAAACGGAGACTTAAAGAGGACCTTTTGTGTACGCTTAGAGAGATATTGAAGAATAGAAAGGCTGGCGATGCCAAATGCGTTCAACTTGTATAAAAGAAGAGTATGATTAACAGAGTCAACAACAGAGGCCTAGCTGAAGTCAGTATAAATGACGTCAGTTTGCACGGCTGTCTTGAATCCTTTGATCGAGTAAGATGGAAATTCTAATAGTTGTCGAACTTCGTTTCTTAAACCCATGTTAGGATGACGAAATATTTGAGCTACAAAAATGCTGCAATTGAGATGTTATTATTTTCTCAAATGCTTTGGGTATGGCAGACAATTTGGAAATACCTTTATAATATATATATCGGACTTTTTTTCCTTTTTAAGAAAAGGAGTAACATATGATTCCTTCCAGATAGACGGGAAAGCGGAAAATGTGACGGACAGAGTAAACAATTTAAGTATAGGCCTTCATAGAGCGTCTGCACAAAACCTCAATATGCAGGCTGGTATTCCGTCAGGGACATGTGCATATTGATGAAACGCAGCATGCTAAGAACCGAACTATTATCAAACACAGGGTCTAAAATGCAATTAGACGATTGCAAGTAATAAGGATAAGGAGGATTTGCTTGATAAATCGAAGACGAATAGGTTGTTTTGACAAAATCAGCAAACAAATCGACAATAGCCTGATCAGTGTCAGCTTTATTGTTTTCGAAAGACAAGTAAGACGGGAGCACTTATGCCTTACATTACGCATTGACAAAGTTATAAAATTGCGATTAGAATCGCGAGAAAACCTAAGTTAACAAGCTGAAGATAATCCTTGTAGCATGTGTATTCATCACCAAAAAATTTGATTGAGCAATTACATTAATGGAAAAATGCTTTATCAGATTTTTTTAATCTCTTATAGCATCTTGATCGAACGAAGGAGTTCCATCCGACCATCCTTGTATCACACGCGGGAGACAAACATCGAAAACCGACTCAAGACCTTTATAGAAGACAGAAATGGCAGAGTCCATATCCGTGCAATCATTAATTTATAAATTTTTCATACCCTTGCAAAAAGGGAATATTGATTTTGGTCAGAAGTGTGCAACGCATAGAAGGAAGCGATTCCGACCATATAAAGTATATATACTCTTGATCAGCACGACGAGTCGAGTTCATATAGCCAAGTCAGTCCGTCCGTCAGTCCGTCAGTCAGTCCGTCTGGATCAACGCAAACTCCTTCTAGACCGTAAGAGCTACAGAGTTGTATATCTCGGATTCAGCCAGACTAAGATCTGGTGACTATATCATATAGCTCCCATAGGAACGGTCGGTAAAAAACAGTGACTTTTGTTGTATATTTTTACTACAATTTTGTATGTATAAAGTTGCAAGGGTATACAAACTTCAGCACGGCCGAAGTTAGCCCCGGCTCTCTGGTTTTTAATGCGAGAACATCGGGTTAGAGGCATCGTGCTAGTATAACGAGACATAATCCCAAAAGAAAGGTCAATGGTTATATCCAGAGTTGGATGGAAGTTGTCTTCAGGAATCAGTCCTGAAAACATCGCAGTTGGAAGAATCCAACACAAATACCAGATCTAGTGTTCTGTCACGACTATTCCGGACAGGATTTTTTTGAGTTAGGGACAACTCAAGCAGACCATCTATGAAACAATGTGACAAGGAGGGCAACAGTAATAAAGAGTCAAATGAAAGGGTCCAGGCAATCTCAGGTAAATTAGGTAATTAGGTGTTAATAGGTGGAATACTGTCCCAGGGGAAATGGGAAGAGACTCTATACCTGCCAAAGCCGGACTTCTAATCGATATCAACTGCTGTACAGTTGGTGATATAGGTTCATTGTCAGAAGCCGGAACTAGTGAAGATCGAGGTGCCGACGGACTGATGGACGCGGCCTGAAACCTGGCCCTCTTTCGCGTCGGAAATTCAATCAAAGGGAAATATTTTAACTAGTTAACTTATACCAGGTTTGGAGAAAATTACAAAAAAAATTCAAAAGAACTCAAGAAGTGTTTAAACAGCGTCGACAGGAATTCGCTTCAAACCTAAACCATTTGTTTGACATCGCATATACCGAAGCTCTTCAATTGATGAAAATAAATGAAGATAAGATCTTTTTGCAGCGCCAATGAGAACCAGATCGCCAAAAAGAACCATCCTTAGCACAATCAACATCATCTTGTGAACCACTACTAGAGAAGTCATATTCTGATTCTAAAATAATAGAAGTTGAAGAAAATAGGCCCAGCGCAAGAGAATCCTCCTCTCAGCCCGATAAAACTTCTATGCGGAAAAATATTTTAACTACCAAGTTAGTTGCCACATTAGACAGGTGTCAGATAAGTGTGAGGGCTTCGTTCTTTATAATTGAAGCTACTATTGAGGCTCTGGGGCATAATACGGATGAATTCCCTATAAGCAAGTCTTCCATTCATAAAGTTCGTACGGATATGCGAAAAGATCAAGCTATAAAACTCGATTTTCAAAACAAGGTCCCGGACACGGTAACTGTCGGAAAACTGTTGCCAGCTGTAGATTCACGTAAAAGTAAAGAAGAACACCTACCGATAGTTATTATATACAATAATAAAGAACAAATTATTGCTGTTCCTAAATTGGATAGCTCGACAGGAAGGGAACAGGCAGAAGCAGTTTGGAATGCTATTACGATCTGGAACCTTGAAGACAAAGTGCAGATTAGAGTTGGGCATTTGCTGGGTTTTATCGCGTCACGTCGTGACACGATGGGCGTTCGCGTGCGCGTGTTGAAAAGTTGAATTTTGTCTATGGGCGTGCGTTCAGAGCAACGTGAACCCGAAAAAACACGAACATTTTTTTTTTTATTTAAATTGACAAAAAATACCAAAAATCCCAATGCTGACTCAATATTTTAAGCTTGTAATCGGACGGTCGCACTTGAATGTAATTAACGCGCCGAAGCACCACGCTTGCAAAAAATGGGAAAACTAAGAATTCAAGAAGCAATTAAAAAAAAAGACGCTCGATTTAGGCTTTTAAAGCCTGAAAATGCGAAAAGCAGTGTGTGGGAAACATTTCGCATCATTGAGAAGGATGGAGTGCGGATTGACTTTGTTTGCTGTTCAAAGTGCGTATTTGGCGAAAAACGAAACTAGCGCCTTAATTCGGCATAAATGCTCTATGGTGCAGCCACCAGAGCAAAAAACAATGCATAACTATGCCAAAAAACATATACCAAAGCAAATTTTATCGAATTTGTCAAAGAAACAATAGACATTTGTGGCAAAAGATCTGCTACCTTAAATGTTACAGAAGGTAAGAGACACCTTATGCGTTACCTTGTAACACTCACAAGGGACGTTTTAGAGCAGTGAATAGGGCTTCCAGGGCGAAAGAAAGAATAACCCGATCTTCATTTGTTGAATTCAAAATATGAACTCATTTTATTTACTAAAGTACGGAGTTTATATAGGGAATCTTAGGCTCGAGGAGGTCACAATTGTTCTTAGGAGATCTTATTCTATTCGTATTCGGGGGTTGAAAATTGTTTATATTTGATGCTCAGTGTTGGCTACTTGACACCGCACCGCTGTTATAATCTTAAGTGTTTTCCACAGAGTGTGGATGCATGTTTTGTTTGGTATTAAGCAATAATTGTCATATGAATCTTTATGACATAATTTTGTTTTTTATGTTTTTGTTTCGTTTTGTATATTTCTTTGCTCAATCTGATTTGGTGAAGCCATTTCAGATGAACACGATGTTTAATCTTAAACATTCTGCCAAGGGCCGCCAAATGCGACGTTTTCGAATTTATTTTTATAGTTAATTGTCTTACACAAATTTTTATTAATATTATCATTAGTAAGATAACTATTGTTAAAGAAGCATGAAAAGTTACATGATGGACGCTCAAAACATAGTCATTCTGATGTTCCTTTACCGATTGTAACTGACTTCCTATTCTTACCAATTCCGCTGTATGGTTTATTAAATTGGCGTCTACTGGATTTCATATTATTTTATATTTGGCATATTACTAATATTGCCCAATGCTTAACAATTTTTGTTTCGGGATATCTTCCCACTGCTGATGTGCATTACTATGTTGACTTCTAGCCTTTTTATATGGTGGAAAATTTAAAAAATAACTACTTTTACTTTTCGACTTGTTGCAATCTGATCTTTGCTCCACTTTTTTTAGATATTGCTGATAGCTAAAATTTGAGTTGTTATTTTGTTTATTCTTAGATGTTGTCCTTTTATAAATATTTTGCCTTGTCCGCCCTTTTTGTAATGCAGATTCGGACAATTTATTACCGGAATCTATTTTGACATTATTTCTTTTATAATCATTATTTAATTCAACCATTGCCACCTGAATATTCTTATTTTGTACTGGGATATCCACTTTTTCTTCCCCAGTTTTCACTGTACCTCCGAAATGAGGTCCTGCGGGGGGGCATAATTTTATTTCTTTATTACTTTGAAGAATTATTTCTTTTACCTCAGCTTTTATCTTACCTCCAAGCTAAGGTCCTGCTGAAAGAGTCAAATGCTGACTTATTCCTTGAATTTTGTTGTTGAGTTTGTTTCGAATTGTATTGGATTTATTTTCACGTTTACCTTGGTTCTTCTCCCAACGCTGTTGCATACCTGTGACATCTATTGTTGTTGCCACTACCGATTTATTACTTTTCGAATTGGTGCATCCCGAGACGATCCAACCAAATTGAGTATTTTGGCCTAGTAGGCCATCAATCTTTGTAACTCCCCCTTTTAAGATTTGGGTATATACGTTTACCCCCATTATTATATCAACATTACCAGGTTTATTAAAAGTAGAATCAGCTAGTACGTAGGATTGCCATTTTGACATATCCACGTCTACCGTTTTTAATGGAAGAGCTTTCATTAACTTTGGCAACACAATCGCCTCAACCTTAAGATGACTTATCCAAGGATTTCCCGTCTTCACATCTATTTTTACCTTATATTTAGAGAGCAGTGTGCTTCTCCATCAATATCGATAACTGGGTCACCGATTGCACCAACCAGCACCGTCAGCTCTTTGACAGCAACTACTGCAACGTCTGCCGAAGTATTGACCTGCCTCAAGCCGTCAACGACAAGTCGCCCAGAGTCAGCCACAATAGTAAACCCAACGACTTCTGTCCAAACTGGAATGGACAGATATATTAAAATAACTAAGCGGAAGCTAAGCCCGCAAAAGAAAAAAAGTGGCAATACGCCGAAAATAACCAAACCAAATGAACGAGTAGCACCCCTTAGCGGGAATCGTTTTAAAATTCTTGCCGATCAGCAAGACGATAAAGCCGGCGCTGTAGATAAAGTTAAATCGGCTAGACCACCCCCTTTATACATCCGTTGAGCCAACTGCAGCGCCCTGATTTCGAAGCTAGTAGAAACAGTAGGGGCAAATAACTTTGTTGTAACCCCTCTCAATAGGGGTAACATTAAAGAAATTAAATGTCAAGCCCAAACTGAGGACAATTTCCGCATCATCGAAAAGTACCTCCGTAATGCTAACATCAACTTCTATACCTACCAACTAAAAAGCAGTAAAGGGCTCCAGGTTGTGTTAAAGGGGATTGAGCCATCGGTCCCTACCCAAGAAATAGCAGACGCGTTGGTCGAAAAAGGGTTCGCGGTCAAGTCCGTTGTCAACATCATCAACAGGAACAAAGTCGCACAGCCGCTCTTTAAAATCGAGCTCCAACCAGATGCAAAGCGGTCGAAGCCAAATCAAGTGCACCCGATCTACAACCTACAGCTTCTTTTGCACAGAAGAATCACCGTAGAGGAGCCCCATAAGAGACGCCAACCACCGCAGTGTAAAAACTGCCAGGAATACAACCACACCTCTAACAATTGCAATCTTAGGTCAGTGTGTGTTGGCTGCGGCGAACATCATGAAGATGGAATTTGCACCAAGGACAGAAACAACGTCGCACTAAGACTATGCAGCAACTGTGGAGGGAACCACACGGCCAACTACAGAGGATGTCCTGTCTTTAAGGATCTTAAATCACACCTAAACGGGCGCAAACCCCCAGCTGGACCAAAAATCATCTTCAACGCCTCCAAAACTACACCGGAGGTTTTCTTCGCCAAGGCTGTTAGATCATCCAACATGACTGCTACAACCAGTCCTAGTGTATCCTTCGCTAGTGTGCTCCGAACTGGACACACGGAGCCCGCGAAAGAGACCCCGTCACTCCGCCATCTACAGAATCCGCAACCTAGTGCACCAGAGCTTGGCCAGCAAACTCCAAGTGGTCTAGAGGCCCTATTGATCTCACTCAATCGAAACATGACCACTTTTATGACGTTCATGCAAAACTGTATGCACGAACTGATGCGGAATCAAAACCTGCTTATCCAGAAGCTTATCGAGAATAAATAATGGCTTCCCTACGTCTATGTCTTTGGAATGCTAACGGCATCTCCAAGCACAAAAATGAACTGCAACTATTCCTAGACTCAAGTGAAATCGACGTTTTGCTGATTTCGGAAACACATTTAACATCAAAAAATAATTTTCAAATACCAAAATATACCTTCTACGCAACAAACCATCCAGACGGAAAAGCTCATGGCGGGACCGGTATCCTAATCAAAAACCGTATAAAACACTCGTTCCTCAACAGATTTGAAACACAGCACCTACAAGCAACTGCTATAACCGTCCAAACCAGCTGCGGCAACACTACATTGGTCGCCCTGTACTGCCCACCACGCTTCTCAATCTCTGAAAAGGAATTTACCGATTTCTTTAACACACTCGGAGATCGCTTCATTGCAGCAGGGGACTATAACGCCAAACATACGCACTGGGGATCTCGCCTGGTAAATCCTAAAGGAAAGCAGTTGTACAACACAATAGTCAACCCTCTCAATAAGATGGATTGCGTCTCACCGGGTAGGCCTACTTATTGGCCCACAGATCCACAGAAAGTGCCTGACTTGATTGATTTCGCAGTAACCAAGAGGATTCCACGTAATCGGATCACTGCGGAAACACTACTAGATTTAACTTCCGATCACTCTCCAGTGCTATTCACATTATTAACAAGACCTCAAGTACTTGATCGCCCATATAGGCTTACAAACAACAAAACAAATTGGCTTAAATTTTAAATGTACATGAGTGCCCACATTGACTGTTCGCCGAAACTGGATGCTGCAGAGGACATTGATATGTGCGTCTCTGCACTTGAGTCGATGATGGGAGCTGCAGCAAGAGTATCTACTCCACATGCCTCTTCTTACACCAAACCTGTTGACAGGCCTACGAACCGGCGGATAGAACAATTAGTAACGGAAAAACGACGTCTAAGAAGAGAATGGCAGATTACTCGATCACCAGCAGCAAAACTTCGCCTAAGGCAAGCTAATCGCAACCTCTCCAAGGCGTTAAGACAAGAGGAAAGCTGGGCTCAAAGGAAATACATAGAAAAGCTCAGTCCAACCAGCACTAAACATCCTCTGTGGAAAGCCCACCCAACTTTAAGCGCTCCTACAGAGACAATTTCACCGATAAGGAGTCCAACCGGTGGATGGGCCCGCAGTGACGAAGAGAGGGCATCCGTATTTGCCACACATCTTAAAATGGTTTTCCAGCCAAATCCAACATCAAATTCATCTGTACTTCCCCCTTCGAACACATTAACGGATAGTGAGTACTCGGAACTCCAATCGGACGAGATCACTGCAGTTATTAAAAACCACCTAAAGCCGAAAAAGGCCCCTGGCCATGACCTAATCACACCGAAAATGATCCTAGAACTCCCTATCATTGCAATACAATATATCTGCAAACTGTTCAACGCTATAATAAAAATTGGCTACTTCCCAAGAACATGGAAAAAGTCCACTATCATCATGATTCCTAAAGTGAGAAAGGACAAAACCCAGCCATCATCCTATAGGCCAATTAGTTTGCTGCCATGTCTTTCAAAGCTTTTTGAAAAGGTCCTGCCGATCCGCCTAAACTCATTTCTGGCATCGGAGAACACAATCCCTTCACACCAGTTTGGCTTCCGCGAAAAACATGGTACAATTGAACAAGTCAATCGCATAACATCCGAAATACGAACAGCATTCGAACTGAAAGAATACTGTGCGGCTGTCTTTCTCGACGTTGCCCAGGCTTTCGATAGAGTTTGGCTGGAGGGTCTGATGTTCAAAATCCGGCAAAAACTGCCACAGTACACACACAAACTCATGGAATCTTACCTTTACAATAGGAAATTCGCTGTTAGATGTAATGGCTCCGTCTCCGCTGATTTTGAAATCAAAGGCAGTGTACTCGGCCCATTGCTCTACCTGCTGTACACTGCAGACTTACCAACGAGTTTAGGACTTACAACGTCCACTTTTGCCGATGACACGGCAATCCTTAGCAGATCCAAATGTCCAATACAAGCCTCTGCAAAACTAGAGGAACACCTTAAGGTGGTAGAGGAATGGCTAGCAACCTGGCAACCCCCGGGTCAACGAGCAGAAATGCAAACATGTTACATTTACGCTTAACAGAAGAAACTGTCCAGCTCTAATGCTAAACAACGTACCAGTTCCTCAAGCCGCGGATGTCACTTACCTTGGCATCCACCTAGACAGAAGACTAACTTGGCGCAAGCACATCGAAGCAAAAAAGTCACAGCTTAAACTGAAAGCGAGTAGCCTACATTGGATCATCAATGCTCGGTCCCCTCTACGTCTGGAGTATAAAGTCCTCCTATACAACTCCGTACTGAAACCCATCTGGACTTACGGAACCGTACTATGGGGAAATGCAAGTACCAGCAACGTCGATATTATACAAAGAGCGCAGTCGAAGATTTTAAGATCAATCACGGGGGCCCCGTGGTATATACGAAACGACAACATTCAAAATGATCTAAATATACCTAGCGTAAAATCTGAAATAGGTACTCAACAACTAAAGTATTCTGCGAAACTGGATGCACACCCAAATGTTCTTGCCAATTCCCTTACGCGAACTAATAATAGAACTCGTCTTAAAAGAAATGACAGACCAACCCAATAACAAGTGATTAGGGCCGCCTGCAATATCCCCAGGATTTATCTTAAGTACTAGTCTAAGAAAAATATCTCAAACTTGTTGTTAGGCTCTAATTTAAGAGTAGATTCAACAAATATATATATTAAACGTTAAAAAAAAAAAAAAAAAAAAATATTTTAATTTTTTTGGCATTTATTAAGGACACGCCACTTATTTCTGTATGTTGTTTAATTTTAGGTAATTTTAATATTTGAGCTGCCTCTTCAGACAAAATGGTGCTCTGTGAACCATTATCAATAAGGGCTCTTAGAGTCTTATATCCTCCATTTACTTTTTTTACTTGTATTAGGGCTGGGGCCAACAGTGTGGGTTGAGCCGTTATACATGTCTTAACTCTCTCCTGTATTTCTTCAAAATGGAGTAGAGTATGGTGTCCTTTACTGCACAATGAACAGACCATCTCATTAGTGCATTCTTTATTGCTTGAATAGTTCAAGCATCGTGTGCACAGCTGCACTTTTTTGGTCGTTTCATACCTTTCCATAGGTGTCAAACCTTTAAATTTATAGCACTTATACGCTTTATGCCCGCCAACTTTGCATATCGCACATTTATTTTCCAAAACCGCATATGAAACCACTTTTTGCGGGTCTTTCTCTTCTTTCCTCATGGCACTTAGCGAACAATATCTTTGCTCCAAGTATTCCATGACATCAGAAAGCATTTGTATCTGCCTTGTTTTCCTGATCTGACTCTCATACAATTGTAGAGCCTCCTTGTCAAATTTCCTAAGTACGAGTTGTGCGAATATTACGTCAACTTCATCGGACAAATTTGCTTTAATTTTAATAAAGTGTATTGACTCATTAACTATGTCAATCACTCCTTTTACACTCTTTGCGGATTCATTGTTGATCATCGGTAGATCAACGATCCGACTTAATTGTTCGGAAAATACCCTCCGACTAACAGTTCCAACAGTTCCCAAGCGGCACTATAACTGTCAGCTGAACCTGACAATAAATGAGCTACCATGCTCCTCGCTTCGCCCTTTAATGCGGATTTCAAATAATTAAACTTAAGAGTAGGACTCAGATCCTCTCTTTTTTCAATCAATTCCCTAAACAATTCCACAAACAGGTCCCATTCTCTAGGCTCTCCAAAAGATGTGGGTACCTGTATTTTTGGCAACACCTGTAGTTCCCCTCTCACGGTAACATTCTCAACTTTTACATTTTTCTGACCGTTCATTTTCATTTCTAACATCTTTTAAATTTTGAATCTTTTGTCAAACCCCGGTACGCACGTACTTTCCCCCATAAATAATTGATCTTATTAACATGAATTATTCATGTCTCTGTTGAATTATCTATAGTGCGTAAATCTTTGGTTACTCTATCCAAATATTCCTGGAGCTGTCGGGCTCTATTCATAAATATCTCCTGGTTAACATTGGCGTTTTCATTACCGCGCGCCTCTACTTTGCTATCATCCAACTTTTCGAACATCGATACATCTGCTTCACTGTTTTCTGAATCACCAGTGCCCTGCCTGCTTGACTCTCCTTTGGCTATTAATCTGGCTGCCATATTTAACCCTTCCTCATACTTTCCATCTGTGAAATAGTAGCGTTTGGTTACTCCACTCTCTAGCATTTGGCTATGGTTACTAATCCATAGCTTCTGTATTTCACTTAGTTCGTTAAGAATCTTGCTAGTAAACTTACTAGCATTTAACTCTTCTAGCTTCTTCAATTTTTTATGCAACTCGTGTTGCTTCGCTAACAATTTTTCAGTTTTTGTGGGGAAAATTTTTGTCTTATTCATATTGTTCGTGGAGGGGTGGAGGGATCCAAATAAAATACAATTCGTTGGCTGGTGCCAATTTCTTCTGGGGATGGTGAGCGAGTGATGAATTAAGAACGCGCGATAAATTCGGTTAAAAACGTATGCTTTATTAAATATTCACAGGTGGCCCGACACACACGAAATGTTTTGGGTTGAAAAATATGAAGTTCGAGATAGAAAAAAATCTGAAGGAGAAGAAGGGCTGTTCGGGTGAAAAACTCGTACCAGATTAAATGGCGATGCCCATGGCAAAAATCCAGTCACCCCTCCTGGTGTGACCGTAGCTGCCGAGGATAAAAAAACCCTCCTCACTCCTTACTGCTCTTCGCCGCTCACTGCTGTTCACCCGGTGGCGTGAACATACCGCCCCCCTTGCAACATGTTGCAATTGCTACCCTGGACATATGTAGGATGGGGGACGGCAGCGTCCTGGAGCGCCGAGATCCCACAGGAGCCGTAGACGACCCATCCGAACACGGTGCTCTGGGCTGCGGGACTACCGATATGACCAGGCACACAGCCTGGTTGGATGACCTCAGGATAGAGGTCTGCTCCAAGCACCACGGACACCGAAGCCGGTCGATAGAAATAGGGGTCGGCCAGGATCAGGGTGGCGAGTTTCTCCCGGACCGGCGCGGACACTTCCCGGATGGGAGTGCGGATGAGCAGGTCCTCTTCGACCCGGAATATAACATTCCGCCGGAACGTATTGTCGGACCTCGCCTCGAGGACGGCCGTGCAGGCTTGGTCGACCCCGACCTTGGTCACAGCCAACCCCAGAGACCGGGCAAAAGAAAGATTGATGCGGCTCTCAGCCGCACACGCATCGAGGAGGACGCGGGTCTCGAAGGATTTCGAGCCGTTGCCCAACCGGAGGACTGCTGTTGGCATGACAGTCGTCGTCCTGGCGTGGAGCAGGGAGGAGAGAGAGATCTCGGCTGCGCCTTCTGGAGAAGCGAAGCGGTCGGAAGATGATCGGGAACGTGGTTGGGGCGGTGGTGCCGCACGTCCGGAGGAGGGTAGTTGGCTGCGACGCCGGGCCGAGGCGCGTTGTCTCGGCGGTTGGTCGGCCATATGGAGCATTGCATGGTGTTTTTGCCCGCATCGTCGGCAACCATGGCGAGTCCGACACGGGTCGGATGAGTGCTCGTGTGCCAAGCAATTGGGACAGTACTTATTTATAAGCACCGCCCGGAGCCGCTTTTCCCCTCGGAGGTTCAGGAAGCGCTGACTCTGCCGGAGTGCGTGAATCCCCCGGCAGACCCGGCATCGGTACGCGTTCGTCCCATGTGGAACAGATCGTTTGCTGCGGTGGTACGGCAGACGCGTGGGGGCCATGCCGCTGTGAAGGGGCGAGCTGAACGAACTGCAACGAAAGAAATTACGTAGGGGAGAGTGGATTAGTCGATACACGAGAACGAACAACATGCAGGGAGACGAGGACATTCGGACGGAACATAGAGGGATTGGAAGTCACGGTAAGGTTTTAGGCTCAGGACTCCTGCTGTCTTGCAAAAGGATGAGCTTCGCCATGGGTCTTCGGATAGACCCACGCGCTGTGGTGACATCAGCCACTCGGACGAGACCGTCAGCCCCGGGCAAAGTGCGCTCAATTCGCCCTAAGCGCCACTCGTTGGAGGGGAGATTATCTTCGGACACGATCACGAGGTCTCCGGTCTGGAGGCTGCGAGTCGGTAATTTCCACTTATTCCGTTTGTGGAGCTCCTTGAGGTACTCACTCTTCCATCGGCGGCAGAAAGCCTGCTGGATTGCCTTCAGTCGCTGCCATCGGTTGATCAACGACATAGGCTCAACCAGAATTTCCGGTTCCGCAATGGATAAGAGTGTTCCTCCAATCAGCAAATGCCCCGGGCTTAGCGCCAGCAGATCCTCTGGGTCCTCGCTCATGGGAGAAATTGGCCTGGAGTTTAGGCACGCTTCGATCCTATACAGGAGAGTGGAGAGTTCCTCGAACGTGTACTTGACAGTGGAAGAGGACTTGTAAAACAGGGTCTTAAAACTTTTGACCCCTGCTTCCCACAGCCCTCCCATATGGGGCGCGCTTGGCGGAATGAACTGCCAGGATAAAATGTGCTGGGGAAATGCCTCAAGCTTGGTGGCGTTCAGGAAATCTTTTTCGAGCGCCTTTGAGGCCCCTACGAAGGTTTTGCCATTGTCGGAGTAAATGCGCTGTGGGCATTGTCTTAGTGCGACAAACCGAGAGAAGGCTGCAAGAAACCGTTCAGTGGTGAGATCGGAGATAGCCTCGAGATGGATCGCCTTCGTGCTGAAACACACAAAGACGCAGACATAACCCTTAGTTATGAGACACACACGCCCGGTGTAATTCTTGATCTCGAACGGCCCGGCGAAGTCAATGCCCGTGTGGGTGAAGGGCCTGGAGTACGTGATGCGCTCTCGAGGGAGATCACCCATCATCTGAGTCTGTAGTCGTCGACGATGAACGATGCAGACTTTGCACCCCTTGATGAGGGACTTCACCAGGTTCTTGACCCGTGGGATCCAAAATTTGGTGCGCAGATACCGCACCATCAGTTGATTGCCGCCATGCAACGTGATGCGGTGGGCGAATTCGACAAGCAGGCGAGTGAAATGAGTACTATAGGGGAACAGAATAGGGTGACGTTCATCATACCGGAGGGACTCAGCGGCCCGGAGTCGTCCGCAGGAGCGGAGTACCCCATGCTGGTCGAGAAATGGATTCAAGTTGAGTAGCGCGCTGGATGATGGCAGGGGTCGCCCTTCACCAAGGGCCCGTATCTCCGCGAGGTATTCCCGACGCTGAGAGGTCCGAATCAAGGCGCGCTCGGCGGAGAGAAGTTCGTCATTGGTGAGGCGGACCGTGGAAGGCGTCGAAATCCCTTTGGTGGCGAAGCGTAGGACGTACGCGATGACTCGCAATGCCCTACCGTAGTCCGAGAAACGTTCGCCGACGTCATCGAGTAGGGTGGTCGCGGTGGTGTGGCACTGGACTCGCTGCTCCAGCTGGGTGTCTGGGAGTTCATGAGGGAGAGTTGGCTCATGCCACCAGAGGCTGCTGGCAGATAACTCGTCCGCGGAGACTCCACGGCTCGCCAGATTAGCGGTGTTATCCTCGGAGCGCACATGTGCCCAGCTTTGGCCACTGGTGCTTTTGGAGATGCTGGATACCCGATTGGCCACGAAGGTGGACCAACTACACGGCGGTTTATTGAGCCAAGCCAACACGATGGTAGAGTTGGTCCAAAACTGGGAGGTTGCAGGTGGGATTGGGAGTTCAGGAACGATCGACGCCCAGAGATCGGCTAGCAAAACCGCTCCGCACAACTCCAGCCGAGGCAGCGAGACTGTCTTGACTGGAGCTACACGGGTCTTAGCCGTTAATAAATGGATTCTTACTTGATCGCCGTACCGAACCCGCACATATAGGGCTGCTCCATACGCTTTCTGTGACGCGTCACAGAAGCCGTGAAGCTCCCACGAGAGCTTGTCGCTGGTGTTCAGCCAACGGGGGATGCGGAGTTGACTGAGGCCTGGGTAATCCTGCAGAAATTCGTGCCATTGCTGCAGCAGGAGAGGCGGCAGCACATCATCCCAGCCCAGTTCGGTTAGCCAGATTTGCTGCATGAATATCTTCGCTCGGATAACGAATGGGGCTAACCAGCCAGCGGGGTCGAAAAGTTTAGCGATATGGGACAGAACCTGCCTCTTGGAGATCGACTCCTTCAATGGGGGGTCCGCTACGGTGAAGAAGAAGACGTCCTCGGCGGCTTGCCAGCGGATGCCCAAGGTTTTTGCGGTGCTCGCGTCTTCCAGCTCGAGAAAGTCCTCTCGGAGCAGGTGCTCTCTCGGAATAGCTTGAAGTACTTCCTTCTTATTGGAAGTCCATTTCCGAAGCGGGAGACCCGCAGACTGGAGGGCAGCTTGAAGCTCTCGTATGGCGAGACGGGCGTCGGCTTCAGTGTGAGCGCCGGCAAGGACGTCATCAACATACATATAGTTTCGAAGGATTTCGCTCGCCTGAGGATACATCGCTTGCACGTATTGTGCCAGCTGTAAAAGGACTCGGATCGCCAGGAATGGCGCGCATTTAACCCCAAACGTGATAGTTTGTAGCTCATAATCCTGAATATTGCCGCAGCGGTCTCGGTGGAGGATCCGCTGAAAGGAGGTATGCCTGGGGTCGACTCGGATTTGTCGATACATTTGCGTTATGTCAGCGTTGAAAACGAATTGAAAGAATCGCCATTTCAGTACCTGAAGCGTGAGATCGGCCTGAAGAGTAGGCCCGGTGTGCAAGACAGCCTTAAATACCACGCGTACCTTGGTGGTGGTGCTATCGGGCTTAAACACCGCGTGATGGGGGAGATAGAAGTTTTTCTCATCTTGAGGCGGCGGCACTGGAGTCATATGACCCAATTCCTCGTACTCTTGAATAATGACATCGTACTGCATTTTTAGGACGGGATCCTTGAGAAGGCGTGCTTCATTCCGCAGGAATTGAGCCAGCGCGATCGGTCTTGAGGGTCCCAAGTCGACGCTATTCGGACCTTTGAACGGTCGAGACACAACATATCGGCCGTCCTTCCCTCTTTGGGTGGTCTCCTGGAAGTTCCGCTCGCAGAATACGTCATCCTCCTTTTCCGGCTTTGCGGGAAGGTCTTCCACCTCCCAAAACTTGGTGAGGAGTACCTCAAGTTTTGCTTCTGGACTAACTCGTGTCTGTGCAGCGAAAACTGATCGAGACGCCGGAGGGTCAGGCATGATAGCCCGACGAATTCACCAATATCCTTTTTGATCCGCTCTCCGAGGATGTGGGGAAACAGGTCTACACCGATAATCATGTCAATAGGCGCGGGCTTGTTGTAGAACGGGTCAGCCAGGGGGCGATCGAGGCACTGCGTCGAAACCGTGTTAAGGAATGGAGCCGTTGTAATGGCCCCTGACAATTTGTTCAGTCTGTCACACGGGGGAGACAGCATCAGCAGACACACCTTGTCGGCGCAGCCTCCATCACTCTGGCCCATGCCAGTAACCGCGGCGTCTACTGGGTAAAAGGGGGGCTGGACCATGTTGAAGACACGCTCGGAGAGAAACGTTGAATCGGCCCCAGAGTCGATCAGCGCCCGAATATGGTGATCCACACCACGATGGTGCAGAGTGACAATCGCAGTGCCTAAAAGGCCTCTGCCTGGGGTAGATGCAAAATAACTTTGAGCATTTGTGAGTTGGTTGCTCGTGGACGGACGCTCTGCGGCGCTGTATGGTGGGACTTGCGCAGCGGACGGTGCGGACACGGACACATCACTCGGATGCAACAGAGTATGGTGACGTTCCTTGCAGGTATGGCAATTATGCGCACTGGAACAGCCCTTCACCTGATGACCGCGGGCAAAACAGTTCAGACAAAGTCCCTGTTGTCGAATAGTTTCCGAACGCCTCTGAACAGGCATATCAAGAAAACTAGGGCAGAGCCGTATTGGGTGATTCTCCCGATGGCACAGCTTGCAAGACGCCGGTTTAAGCTGAGCTTTCGCGGGAAACGCTTGGATCTTCATCGTTGCAGAGGATTTGCGGGGGCCAATGGGGATGGCCTGGACACTTGAGGCCGACTTATGTTCATCGGTGGCATCCAGGACACGATACCGATCGGTAAGAAATTGGTTCAAATCGGACCAAGTTGAGACGACAGTCTTATTTGGCACTGATTGCTCCCACAGGAGGATTGTGGCCTTCGGCAATTTGCTAGTGCAGATGGCGATAAGTAAGACATCCCAATTCTCAGTACTAACACCCGAACGCTCAAGCGCGGTAAGACAACCTTGAAACGCAGTCTGCAGCTCTCGCAAGTCTTTGCCCGACTCTTGTGCTATCGCGGGAATATGAAGGAGCTGTCTGGCTTGAGTCATGACAAGCAGACGGCTATTTTCATGCCGTGCGGTGAGGTTTTCCCACGCGGCCTGGAAACCTTCATTCGTCAGGGGGGACTTAGCCACGATGGATCTCGCTTCCCCTCGCGTCTTGGCGTGATAGAGTGATAGAGCTTCTCCGCTTGTGACAAATACGGATTGGCGATATAAATGGCGGCGAACAAATCACGGAATGTAGGCCATGCTAGGCTGTCGCCATCAAATGTCTCCACCTCACACGGAGGCACTCTATGCCCCTGCGGCCCCGACGGAGCGGTTGGCTGACGCATAAGACTTCTCATCTGTGCCGAGATCTGTTCGATGCGTTCTCCGAACAACGTCCCGCATCGCATATACGCCGCGTAAGCGGATTCGTGCTTCGCCTTGATGTGGCTTATGTTTGCCAAGCTTTCCTCGTCGGTTTGAACAGTCAAGGCCTTGTGACAACGGGAGTATTCCATCTCGACAGTTGACCAGAGGGATTTGAGCTGCTCTAAGTGCATTTTAATGGAAAACAAGGGCACTTCAGAAGTTAGAGCTTCACTCTCACGAGCTTCAAACAGAGTCAATGCGTCGCACGCCAGAACGAAATCGGAGAGGGACATTCTGGAGTGTTCTCTACGCTGTTGTGATACGGATCGGGTGACGGGAGCGTCGGAACAGTGAGTCACAACAACGTGCGGGATCTGGGTCTGAGTTGGAAGCGTGAAACGACCTTTGTGTTCACTCGAGTCTTTAACCGAAAATCTGCGACCCTTAGGTAGGCTGGACGAAGACGGACAGGATCTTGGGGATTCGCTGCGGCTGCGAACAGACGAGAACTTGCACGAAATATCCGTACGCTTCACGGTCACCGGAGTTTTCGGAGGCCGAACCTTCTCCGGAGTTGCAGAGGGAGACGAAAGACTGTTAGACTTCGGCGCAGTCTGGGACGGCCCCGTGGACATACTCAGAGGACGACCTTATAGACGACCGCGTTTGTGTGGTTTTTTTTTTGTTTTGGAAAAACCACAAAAAATGAGAAGTGGACCGCAGGATTGCGGGAGAATTCTCTCGCGTGTGGCTCGAAGATACATGCGGAACAGTATACGAACGCACGAATGCGGATCGAAAATTACACGTAGACGAAGCGAAATGATTACAATACAAGTTTATATGGATTCGTAGGTAACGATGGGAGTACGTATAAAACAAAACACGGAAGAAATATATAAATAAAGATGTATAGGATAAAATGAAAATACGTTTTATATAAATCTGGATCTGGATATGTGCGCAAATTAATGGCCGGAAAAAATTATATATGATCTATAAATGGACGGATATATATATTGGCACGATAATGCTGGAACAAAAAAATATATTTATTTGAAATATGGGCGGATATATATATGTGCGCAAAATACTGGACGGAAAAAATATATGTATAATTTATAAATATGGGCGGATATATAAATATGGGCCCGATAGTGCTAGGAAAAAAAATATATATTTATTTGAAATATAGGCGGATATATATATGTGCGCAAAATACTGGCCGGAAAAAATATATGTATAATTTAGAAATATGGGCGGATATATAATTATGGGCCCGATAGTGCTGGGAAAAAAAAATATATATTTATTTATAACTATGGGCAGATATATATATGTACGCAAAGGCTGGCCGGAAAAAATTATTTAAATAATTTATAAATCTGGACGGCTATAAAAATATGGGCCAGTGCTGGGGAAAAAGATATATATGTATGTATTTAGGAATATGAGCGGATATAAATATAAGGGCCCGATAGTGCTGGAAAAAATATATATTTATTTATAAGTATGGGCGAATATATATATGTGCGCAAAATACTGGCCGTAAAAAAAAAAAAATATATATATAATTTATAAATGTTATATATATGTGGGCAAAATAATGGCCGGAAGGAATTATCTGTGTCTTTATTTATAAGGATTAAGAAACTACCATGGAACCTTGGAACAGGTCAGGTATGTACATACAATATATAAAAGTGTGTAGGTCGCTATGGAAAAGCGGGAAAAACTCACACTTTTATTAGTATGTAGGGCAAATGAAATGAAAATGAAATTTTGTACTTATCAGGAATTCCGCCGATGCAAGCTGGAGGAGCGGAAGGATATCCGGCTCGAAGGACCAATGTTCGTGGAGGGGCGGAAGGATATAAATAAAATACAAGTCGTTGGCTGGTGCCAATTTCTTCTGGGTATGGTGAGCGAGTGATGTATTCAGAACGCGCGATAAATTCGGTTAAAAACGTATGCTTTATTAAATATTCACAGGTGGCCCGACACACACGAAATGTTTTGGGTTGAAAAATATGAAGTTCGAGATAGAAAAAAATCTGAAGGAGAAGAACGGGTGTTCGGGTGAAAAACTCGTACCAGATTAAATGGCGATGCCCATGGCAAAAATCCAGTCACCCCTCCTGGTGTGACCGTAGCTGCCGAGGATAAAAAAACCCTCCTCACTCCTTACTGCTCTTCGCCGCTCACTGCTGTTCACCCGGTGGCGTGAACACATATATTAGGATACCGGTGTAAGTATATAAGTATATAAGTATAAGTATATATAATAATAAAAAATTACTTATAACTATTTTAATTTATACATATTATTTGATCATCCTGTTCGCTGCTGCTTGTCCGCCAATGGGTAGAGTTCGCCGTTTTTTTTTACTGTGTCGTCACTCAGCTGCTGTTGTCCAGGGCCTTTGGGCTCAGGCGGTACCGGTGCCGGTCATCGCACCAGATTTCCTTATATTAGCAGTGTACGTTCTCCAGCGGCCTCTCCTTTGCAACTATCTTGTTGCTCTGCTGCTTCTTTGTTGCCTACTTGCAACTCAATGTGTATATATATACAACAAAAAAAATTTTATTTTAACTTTCGATATTAGGGCTTCGAATACGCCACGCACAAATACACTCCCGTCGCCGAAATTACTACAGTTGCTCCACTAGCCAAACTGCCTGAACTGAGCTGATTCAATCTCTGAGTCTCTTACCACTGGTGGGGGAAAACTAGAGAATTCCTTTTTATCGAAGGACCAAAATGAATAGGGCTTCCAGGGCGAAAGAAAGAATAACCCGATCTTCATTTGTTGAATTCAAAGTATGAACTCATTTTATTTACTAAAGTACGGAGTTTATATAGAAAATCTTAGGCTCTAGGAGGTCACAATTGATCTTAGGAGATCTTATTCTAGTGCGACTTACACCCACGTATTCGGGGGTTGAAAATTGTTTATATTTGATGCTCAGTGTTGGCTACTTGACACCGCACCGCTGTTATAATCTTAAGTGTTTTCCACAGAGTGTGGATGCATGTTTTGTTTGGAATTAAGCAATAATTGTCATATGAATCTTTATGACTTAGTTTTGTTTTTTATGTTTTTGTTTCGTTTTGTATATTTCTTTGGTCAATCTGATTTGGTGAAGCCATTTTAGATGAACACGATGTTTAATCTTCAACATCAGCAATATATAGAAATAAAAACTAAGCTGTTGGAGTCCCTGGAAAATGAAGAACTTTCATACACAACTGATATGTGGACGGATTCACATACGCAGAAAAGTTTTATTTCGGTCAGCGCACACTATATTACAGAAGAATTTGAGCTAAAGGTAGCAATTCTTGGAATTAAGGAATTTGAACATGAAAAAAAAACGGGAGTTAATATTCTTTCTCAAGATTCAAAATGACAGACAATGGGGCCAATGTTGTTTCCGCTTTCAGCTCATATAAACGTATGCCTTGTGCATGTCACAACCTAAATTTGGTAATGCATGAGGTTTTAGAAAAAATCCAGTTCATGGTGTTCTAACATTCCTGGAGAGTTGTAAAAAATTAGTAAAATATTTTAAACATTCTGAGCTAAATAATAAGTTGTCTAAAACGTTGAAGCAAGATATAGAACACTTTGGAACTCAAAATATATTATGCTTAACATCATTTACGAGATGCAACAAGAAGTACAGCATTTACTCCTACAAAAGAATGAGCTTAAAAGAGTGTCCGAAATTGACTTTCATTTGATTGGCTTACTTTTGGAATTTTAAATCCTTTTAAAGAGTGCTCAGAGCAGTTAAGTGCTGATAAATAGCCAACTATACATATCTATGTACTTTGGTATGAAAAACTTAAAAAACACTGTCAATATTCAATAATGGATTCTGATGTTATGACAGAAATAAAACGTAATAATTTAAATTCGTAAGAAAAACGTTTTCAGCCATCAATCCGTTTAAACATATTAGCCTCTTAAATCCAGATCAAAATAAGCTAGTGCTGGCCACTGTTAGAGCTATGCTTGTACAATGTATGGAATCCGTTAATAGTTCTATAGAATCGCCCCCTAAAAGGAGTACACTACCTACTCATTTATTTGCTGAATTTTTAGACAGTCAACAAACTAATTCGTTGGAAAACCCCGTAGTCGAACAAAAAAGGGCTACGGGTACTAGCCCGAAGAGTATTAAGTATTTCAGCTAGCTCAGCTACAAAAGGGTGTTTTCGATCTCGGGGAAATTTTTAAATGAGCGACGTATTCGACTTACGAGCTCCAACTTTGACAAACTATTATTTTTGTACAAAAACTTGTAAATTATAATATATGATTGTTATACATACATATTGAAAATTGAACGCAAAAACGTGGACATTTAATAAAAAATAAAAAAAGTAAAAACAAAAATTAAGTAAAAAATTTCGTGTTGGGCCGTGTTGGGTCGTGAGTCCAAAATTTTGGAGCGTGCGTGTGTGTGCGTGTTTTTGGATTTTCAATTTTGGACCGTGTTGGGCTGGACCGAAAAATTGCAGTCCATGCCCATCTCTAGTGCAGATTCTCTGTTGTGATAACAGAGGCCGCATAAATGGAGAATATGTATGTGCTTCTCGAACAAAAACTGGGTAGAGAAGTGCTTATTTTTGCTTGCTTTACAGCTTTACAGAAAAGCTATCTTGTTTAAATGTTTCGGAAATTGACAAACTGCTAGATTTCTACAGAACTGAATTAACCAAAGATGTCGTTCGAGATGACTATTGCGAGTTAATTGAGCTTTCAATTATATTTCTTGGCAGAGAATCAGAGAAGAAATTTAAGATTCGGCCTCCAGGTGCTTTGCACCAGGCTCGATGGATGGCGAGAGCCACTTTTTCAATAAGAATATCGTTACGTATGTCATACAAGGATAAGCAGCTCTGTTGGACGTATGTTGTTCATCGTGACATCCTACGTAAAACCCTGGTTCCAATGTATTTTAACAGCAAAGGCGCTATATCAGGATTTGTGTTTTTTGAAGGCCATGAAAAATAACGAAACAACAGTGTATGTGGAGGGGCGGAAGAATACATATAAATACCACCATGCCGATTTCCCCTGGTATGGGTGAGTTGATGGGGGTGTGTAAAGGTGAATTAAAACGCTCGGTATACTTCTGTTATGTGTGCATTAAGTTCTTTTAATAACAGTGGACAGTTTATTCATATTTTAGTCTTAGCCTATACATCTTATATGTATTGAATACACTCTGCCGCTTAGGGTGCTGGCAGAGAGAGAGAGTGTGTTGCAGTATATATGTTTGTACGTATTAGCATATATGTACTGAGGGTACATAGTCAAAAGTGCTTACGCTAGCGATCCCACGCTCAGCGGCCAGTCCGCATAAGTGGCGGATCATATTACTATTATGAATGGATGCATAAACATAGCAACAAAGTGTTGGTATGTTACTCTTACTTTAATGTTGAGCATATGACCACTTGTTATATTGTATACTCTACAATACTGTGGGCATATGCTCATTTGGCATACAACATACAACACTTCGTTTAACACTATGATTTTATTTTCAGAAAACTTCACATACGAACTTCGATTTAAAGGAAACTAGTTTATTTGTTAAGTGAAAAGTGTGGGCAGTCATGGAAAAATCTCCGACGATTCGCATTAGAATTCAAGTCAACCTCCTTGGTGTGACCGTGTCCGCCTAGGATCAAAAAAACCCTCCTCACTGCTCTTCACCGCTCACTTCTGTTCGCCGCTCACTGCTGTTCATCCAATGGCGTGAACAAATCGACAAAATGATTTCAAAAGCAGCTGTGCAGTAGTTTTGCCAGCATTTGTGGTATTTGATAGATGAAGTATCTATTCTATCTTTATTTTATGATGATGTCGATCTAGAAACTAAAGTAAACATGATTTCTATCTTAACTAGAGAAAACCCCACTGCCCACAATAAACGTCACATTACATCCAAAAAAGAACTCTGTACCCTACTTTTTGGTACGTTAATTAATCATTGAATTTGTTCTTCTACAAAGTTTGCCAATAGGTATAATTCATAACTGATCTATCTGTTTTAATTTCGGAGAAAAACATGGATAACTTTGTCTTTGTCAAAAGCAAGTTCTTGTTTAATCGACTGTACAAGTGCCCCTCTTCGTGGTCAAATGATGATTCGTTTCTACAAGCTAAAAGGAAGCTGCTAGGACTGAAAGCCGTCAATGACACGGCGGAAAGAGCGGTTAAGTTAATGCAAAACTTCCATGGTCAGATCATTGTTCAAGAGGAGCAAAAACAATTTTCATTACGTTGTGTACAAGAACACATACAGACATATCCCGACTGTAAGAAGCCAACTTTGAAAAGAAAATTCAATGATTGATGTCTCTTTTATAATAAAAAGAAAATAAATTCTAAATATGTCTTTTATTTTTATTTATTTAATTTATCTAAAATTTAGTGAGCCTATAGCTTTCATACTAACTTTTAAACTTGAAGTTTGCCATCAAGTCGGCACGGGTTAATGACATCAGATATCCATAATATTTTATATTTAAGTTTTTAGAGTCTGATGAAAAAAAATTAAATGTATGTATATTGAGATTCCGAAAAAAATTAATTTCCCCTTGTAGCATGGGACAGCCTAATACTGACATACCAAGGGGCAGATCAGTTAGCACAACATCCGAACACAGATTCGAGTTGACAGCAATGAGTACTCCAACGACAGAGGAGTTGAGCCAAGTTTCAGGAAAAGCTAATATATCAGCCGAAAAGATTTGGCTTTCATAGAACAGATTCGATAGCGGTGGACATTCAGTTTATGAGCTTATCGTCTATGAACGAGTCTTCGAAACGCAAAAGGACCAACACTTGGGGTGTATCTCTTGATCTGCAGGCGGACTGCTGCAGTGAGTGACGCATCTATAGCTGCGGCATTGATGTAAGAAATTGACAAACTGCACCACCCGACAAAGTCCTGTGCAATGCTTTACTTGACATCCGGCATTTTTCAACTGTCTGGTAACGTGCTGTGATTTTGCTAATTCCTGAGCCTGAGAAACCTAAGGGCGAAATTGGTTCTTACCGGCCAATTAGTCTGCTGCCTGTGCTATACGATGTATTTGAAGAAATACTTCTTGGTAGAGTACTTACACACCTGGGTTGTCATGAAGACATTCCGAATCACTAATTTGGCTTCAGGAGTCAGCATGGTACTTCTGAACAAGTACACATGGTTGTTTATCATATCCTATGTGCTTTCGAAGAAAAGACGTTAAGCAAGCCTTTGACCGTGTCTGGCACTCTGGTCTACTTCAAAAAATACGAGAAGTTTTACCAACAACAATTTACCATGTGGTTATTACGGACGTATTCTTATCCACAAAACCCATGTGCGCAGGTATTCCACAAGGTAGCGTACTCGGCCCCGTTTTAAACAGACCTACACGACTTTCAAGCATGGACCAAACGATGGTGTATGTCTATAAATAACACCGAGTCAATTCAAACCACAGGTGCCCTCAGAAGATTAACATGCCCTGCTTTATTTATTTATTTATTTATTTATTTATTTATTTACGTCAACTAACACAGCAGTCGACGAAAAAGCTAAAGCTAAGAGATAGATAACAATTAATTGAAGAAGGTAGCTTAGCTTAATGAGTTGCAAGCAATGCAAGTCCAGAATATATTCAGCGTTGTAAATGATTAAAAAGTATAGCGCAAAGGTGAATGGGAAAAAAACTTCTGGTCCGACGTGAGGGAACACAAAAATATAGCGTATCTAGTAAATTAGTAGAAATGACTTCACCGTTGACTAGTTTATGGAGAAAGAAAATGCCAAATACGAGCCTACGGTTGTAAAGTGAAGGAAGATTAATAAAAAGAAGTCTGTCAGAAAACGTGGGTAGGCGAAGACTCGGGTCCCAATTAAGACCGCGTATCGAGAACTTAAGTAATTGCTTCTGAACCGATTCAATACTACGCTGGTGAACATCATATTGAAAGTTCCACACTGGCGAGCAATATTCTAGAGTTGGGGGAACTAACGAAGTGTATAAAACCTTTGTTGCGTAAAAACTCTTTGGCCCATCGTTTTATGAAGCCAAGAAGACTGCACGCTCTGTTGACAACTGAAGATATATGCAAATTAAATAAATGTTTTGGGTCAAATATAACGCCTAAGTCTTTGAGTGATGGTACACAATCTAACAGAACAGACTTAATAGAGTAATGAGCTAGGAACGGAGACATACGACTGAAAGTCATAAAAGAACAACTAGAGGCATTAAGGTGTAATTTATTAACGTGGCACCAATCACGGAACGCATCGAGATCCGATTACAAGTACTGTTGGAAAGAAGCATCATTATGGGAATAACAAATCTTGACGTCATCCGCAAACATGAGCACCCGTGAGTGAACCAAGGCCAAGGGCAAATCATTTATAATCAGGGTAAACAACAGTGGGCCCAGATGACTGCCTTGGGGGACACTTGAGATAAACCGAACAGTTGTAGATATTGAGAAACGAAAAGACACCTTTTGGGTTCTGCCAATTTTAACCAAGCCAATAATTTCGAGGAAAAGCCCATAATGTTAAGTTTCGGTAGAAACATAGAATAGTCAACCGTATCGAAAGCCTTACTAAAGTCGGTATAAATAACTTCAGTTTGACACTTTTTACGGAAGCCATGGTGTACAAGGGTAGTCAATTCTAAAAGGTTGGTAAGCGACGAACGACCTTTCATGAAGCCATGCTGACAAGGAAAAATAGTGGATTTGGATAGGTGATGAAGGAAAGACGTAATAATTTTCTCGAACATCTTAGGTATTGCGGAATGTTTGGCAATGCCACGTTAGTTAGAGTTATCCGATTTGTTGCCCTTTTTAAAAAGCGGAATAATAAAAGACTCCTTCCAAACATCAGGAAAGCTACAAGTCTCACTAGATATAAAGAATAACCGAGATAAAGGCTTAGATAGGGAAATCGAACACATTTTAAAGATGCCACTAGGTGTATTACCAGGCCCGGGTACGAAGGAAGACGTCATAGATGACAAGCTAGGGATAATACAGTCTTCAGTAATACTAGGAAAAAACATACAATTTAAATGTGGGATTGAGAATGGATAGTATGTGGGATCCGAAGCAGTTTAAGCAGACAACGAAGAAGTTAAATTAGGAAGGTGTACAGGCAACAGACGGGAGCTCTTATTGGGCGCAAACTCGTGTACAACTAGGCCATCTGGCCAAAAGTAGGGTCTACCATACCTGAGAAAAAAAAGGAAATTTCGCGAGGCCCAGAAAACTTAAACTGTGAATTAAAATCTTAGCAGGGCATATATTACCATTGTAAGCTGCCACAGACTACTCAGAAGTATCTTTTCAGAAGCATCTGAAAAAATGAGCATAAAGAGGGACAAGAAGATGGTGTAGGCGAAAGTAAAATGGGAGAAGATGTAATAGAGAATGATGGCGACTGCTTATGAGGCAACTCAAGGGTACATTTCTTGGGCAACTTCTCAGAAGGTGGAACGAACTTGAATTGCGACAATAAATATACGCTAGAGTCACACTCGTTAGACAGCTGTTTGGCTAGCTTGTTTAAAGAAAGAAACTTTAAACGAAGATACCTGTACATACGGATAATCAAGTTTCTGGCTGGCGCAAGTTGGTCAAGTCCAGCGCATTAAGCCAAGCTCAGGCTTAGACACAGACAAACCAGAAAATTTGTCATAGTCGCGGCCTTTAAGATATTGCTCTATACTGATCATCAAAACGATCAGAATGCTACAGAAAGGTAGGTAGACAACAAGCCATTGAAACGCCAAAAGAAACACAAGGCAAAAATATATAAAAGTATAGAGAAAATTTAAAATTGAAATACACAGCACTAAGATAATTATCGATAAAAAATCAATAAATACAAATAAAACAAAGAGACAGCTAGAGTGCACAGCACAAGAAAGAGTGCAAGAACAGTTCTAAGCCAAGCTTTGAGAGGCGGTGTTACAAAAGTAATTACGCAGGAGAGAAGCTGAGCACAAGCACAAAGACGAGAGAAAAAAAAAGCAAAACACTAGCACTGATGGTATGATCGCGGCAGTGAGGGGAGCAACTGCAGAAGCAATGACGAGAGAGAAAATGAAAAAAAAAATATAAAATGCACCCCACACTAATCACGAAAAAAAACTAATTGATTTGTCAAATTCTGCAAATAAAACACTAGGGTGTCAAGCAAACCACACCAGCGAAAGCGTAAACAAACTGAGCTTAATTAAAATTGAGAGAAGACAATAAATATTGATTAAAACTCAGGAGCTATGAAAAAACAGGACCGTCACGTCAGAGAGCAGAAGCTTTTTTTTTTGACATCCAAAAATGAATCAACTCCGACTGCCATATGCCATATTTGGGCGTTACGATCGACAGAAGATAAAATTGTAAAAACATGTTCAAAAAAGCAAATGTAAGCTAATGTACCAGAAAACTTTAAACGCTGGAGTGGATGCTCTGAGGATCCAGAACGAAATATGAAATGAAAAATTTACACAGCGACCGCGGTACCTACGTGCACATATGCCATAAAATGCAAAACAAAGCGCTTCGTCGCATAACAGGAGCACAGCGGTACGGGCGAAATTCAGATCTCCATGAACAAAATGAACAAAAAAAAAAATAAAACATATTCAAAACATATCGTCTATTTAGAATCACGGTAGGCCGAGTTGTCGGAAACCTGTCGGTACATGTATAGAACGGCGCGAGTTACCGATAAAGGTTCTGCCACATCCCCACCAAAACCCCCTCGGGAATCGACATAAAAAGGAATCAATGCTGTTTGACCCAGTCGGGGCGGAAGTAGATTTGCAGAATTGTGTACACAACACCCACGCCTCGACAGCAAAATACCGTCTCAGCAATTTAGTACATAGCGATATACATATTATATTAATAATGATGCTGGGGCCATCCAATGGTTCCTGTTGGGGTTAGCCGCTGATAAGATCCAACTCAGGAGATGTTTTAGATTGATTATGGTGAGATACAATAGGTATCTGGATTACTATCCTTGTGGCTCAGCAATATATTTAAGATTATTAAATGTGGTTACGGCTAAGTGCCGGAGTAATGTGTCTTTATTGTTTACGCGATTATACGAAACTGAATATGTTGAAGGAAATAAAAGAGAACTAAACTTAAGTACATAAATGGGAATATGAATCTAAAGGTAAATACATAAGTGGAAAAATGAATCTAAAGCTAAATACATAAGAAGTAAATATGTAAATATGGTCATGCTATGAGCTCTTGGTCAGACGCTGTGTCAGCGTGTTTATGCTCATGTGGAATTCGTCACATCAACGTTGCAGCTGCACAGATTCCTATAAGACTTAGTGCGGGGCTGTTCGCTAGATTGCTTGTTAACTTCTCCCCTTCTTAGTTCATTGCCGTCCTCGGTGATGCATGGCTCTTGGACGAATCTTTGCAATTTAGCAGCTGACTTCCTCTGGTACCGGCAATGACCAGCTACGACGAGGCTACAGAGCAAGAAGCTTACGAGTACTCCGATCGCGAACCATACCTTGGGGGATCCATTGGATGTCATATCCTTTTTCAGCTCCCTGATGGCGTTTAGGTTGATTTCATTCATTCGCTGTAGCAGAGGTAGACTTAACACATGATCGTGTCCCGTTATATGTAGCAAAGGGAAAGCCGGAATGCCAGGAACCTTGCTTTTGATCTTGTTGTGGTTGACGTACATGGTCCCGTTTATCATGGCGCTTTTCTCAAACGTTATAAGATGGGTTCCGTATTAACGTTACTGTGACCGCCTTCACTCCGTCGTCGCATTCTGCCACTATGTTGTCGTGTATCTGTAGTATGGTGTCCCCATGATGACCCCAATAATGACCTTTTTACGTAAAAGTTTAATTCTAGGGTAATCTGTAATTATGTGGATTAGACTGCCATTAGACTGACTATGGAGACTGTTGTGAACTGTTCGGTAAAAATTGATTTTAAATCTTCTTGATCAAAAATAACATATATAATAGCATAAGGTCCTGAATTTCTGTAATTAGCATTCTATTTCTTGCTAGTATCGTTTCGTAGAAGTGTGGGGTATCGGTAATTTTACCATTTCTGGATTGTATTATTTTATTAACAGTTTGTGAAAGTAAATTAATTTGCCTTTGAGTTTCTGTGTTAATTATTATTTATCTATTGTTAGATTGAATTAGCTGTGCCACAACCTTTAGCGCTGTACCCAAGAAATCTAGACTTCTTGCTATCCTGTGGTGTATCATTAACGCGGACAAAAGATTTTTAACATGTTTTATGTCTACTTCTATAAATTTTCGCATGTTCGTGAATGGAAATAACTCAGCCAGTTTTATAGTATTGTCTATGATTTTCGTAAATTTGGTCAGGTTAGTCGAGTGTCTTAGATAGCTGCGTTGCTCCCCAATTTGCATTGGAGTAGTCGGTAATGCGTGCCTCTGCTGCGGCTAGGCCTGATAGTATTATCCTTATTAACCTGTGGGATTGTAAACAAGGACTATAGTAACTGTGTGGTTTGATGTGGCAAATAAAGAACTTGATCAAAATTACTTCAAATTGTCCTTATGGACCACCCTCTTACAGACGTTCCCAGGTCTGCTTGTACGCGTCCCTCAGAACACAATGGGGATAATTTGTTTCCCAATCTTTTATTGTTCTTAATGAATATCTTGTCACCTACGTCAATTACCCTGTTTTGCCCATCTGGGTTGCATCTGTTGAGTTGATCTTGCTGGGCTTTGTTTATTTTATCTTTAATATTTTACCGCCAATAAGTGTTGTGTGCATGGATAACGTCAATTGGCTTTTCTTGTGTAACCTAATGAATTGTTTTATTATATTCTAACGCCGCTCTTACTGTGATTTATGTCGTATCATTGAGTTGTTTATTAATTTTCATGCATCTAGCTATCTCTAGCAATGTACTGTGTAATCGTTCCACTTGTCCATTCGAGCAGCTCTGCAATGGAGGTGCGTTTACTATGTCTATTTCGAATTGATTTTTTAACAGTGAAGCAATCGTCTCTGAATTAAACGATTCTTGGTTGTCACAAGATATTGTGTCTATTTTTGGAAAAATACACTGTGATAGTCGAAAAAAAAAGACATGGCAAAATTCGATGGTTTCACCCTATTTCGGGTCTTGCGAATCGAACTGCATCATTAGTTTTTTAAGTTATCACGATGGTTTCATACAAAAATTTTTCCGGAAGTTTTCCATCAAAGTTGCCATTTTATTCGAAAAGGGTGTTTTTATACCATACACCCATAGGGTGAAAATGGTATATTAAAGTCGCTAAAATGTATGTAACAGGCAGAAGGAAGCTTTTCCGACCCCATAAAGTATATATATTCTTGATCAGCATCAACAGCCGAGACGATCTAGCCATGTCCGTCTGTCCGTCCGTCCGTCCGTCCGTCCGTCTGTATGAACGCCTAGATCTCGGAGACTATAAGAGCTAGAGCCACCAAATTTGGTATGTAGACTCGTGTCATATGTACGCTTATCGAGTTTGTTTCAAATGTTTGCCACGCCCCCTACCGCCCCCGCAAATGATATAAAACCGATTTTCTCAAACACCATAGCAACTAGAGACACAAAATTTGGTATGTATATTCGCTTAGTAAACGCGCACATTTTGTATTTGTAAAATTTTTGCCACGCCCCCTACCGCCCCCGCAAATTAAATAAAACCGATTTTCTCAAACACTATAGCAACTAGAGACACAAAATTTGGTATGTATATTTGCTAAGTAAATGCGCACGTTTTGTATTTGTAAAAATTTTGCCACGCCCCCTACCGCCCCCGCAAATTAAATAAAACCGATTTTCTCAAAAACTATTCTAGCTAGAGACACAAAATTTGGTATGAATATTTGCTTAGTAATTGCGCACATTTTTGATGTGTAAAGATTTTGCCACGCCTCTTTCCGCCCCCGTAATTTGAAAAAACTCGCTTATCTCCCGTAATTTTCAACCTTGTGCAATCAAATTTAGCACACTTAAATTTGATACTAATATCCAGCAAAATACCAAATTTGATCAAAATCGGAATAAAAATAGCCAAGTTATGCATATGAACGTTTTTCCATATGGCCGGAGTTGGCCGTTGGCTGGTGGGGGCGCTAGGGTGCTCGAATGCTTGAGTGAGCGAAATACTAAGATATGCTTCTAAAAAGCATGCAAACAGATTTTTTTTAAAATACGATAATGCATTGGTTATTATAACTTTAAAATATTTGTTTTACTGGTGTATGGTATATCCAAGTCGGCGAGACGACTTACTTACTTCATTATTTTAATTTGCTTCTAACTTCTAAAATATTCATTTTTTTACAAACTTTCTTCAGCAATGTTTCTTAGAATTAAAAGAGCTACAAATGTTGGGAAGACATCTAGCCTCTAAGTCCGTCCGTTCCCGAGCTTTGGGACAAAATGTAAAAAAAATCGAATCTTGACCCAATTTTTTTTTTTTTGTTTTCTTTCTCGCATTTTGCTAATATTGAAAATTTTCCATTCGAATCTGGATCATAATATGAAAATTTACTATGCTCAATGGCAGCAGAAGAAACACCAGACCTATCTAATTTACGATTTATAATATAACCATTTAATCAAATTGAATTTTTCTTAGATATGTTAACAAAATTAAACTAACTGTATTTCTTTAGTTTTTGAAAAATATTTATACAGTCGGTATCATAACTGCATATTATTTATTTGACAACAATATTTGCATTATATACCATAAGCTTCATTTATTAAGTTCCAACATAAATCTGCGAGCAACGAGTCAAGCCTTTTTCCGCTATACCAATGTTCTCCGTGTTCATCGGATTCTGTCGGAACTTGTCGTCCGAAATGGTCCTTGTGGTAGTGGAGAAAATGAATCTTTAAAGACATATTTACACCCATATCTTTAAAGGACTCTAACATTTGATTCACATTTCCTTGCCATCCTTCAATACGGCGCACTCCCAAGCAGTTGTTAATAACAGCTTTAACGCAGTTCCACGCAATCTTTTGGTCTTAGAAAAAATTGGGTCAAGATTCGATTTTTTTTTACATACCAAAGCTCGGGAACGGACGGATTTAGAGGCTAGATGTCTTCCCAACATTTGTAGCTCTTTTAATTCTAAGAAACGTTTCTGAAGAAAGTTTGTAAAAAAAATGATGTCAGTAAAGTTAGCCACACTGTTAATGCCGAGTTATCCACAACCCTATGTTAACCCTCTGTTAAGTTTTTTGAATTTTGAATTTTCAATTTTCCAGCTAGTTAGTAACTATTTTAAATGAAATAAAGTTAAATAAGATAAAAAATGAATCAATCTATTGTTTTTATTCACTTTTGGGGGATTTCAAACATTCTATATATTTACAATTTGTTCATGAAAATGGGCATTTTACGGATTCGTGTAGCACTGCTCCAAAGGCACAGCTCAATGACAATGAAATGCCAGAATTTTCCCCAAATATTCATTTTTATCCCCAAGAAATTTCAATAAAAACGTGTGAACAGTTTTCGAGAAAATTGCATTTTTGTTGACCACCCATGATTTTCCCCATACAAAAAATGCAAAAAATATGCACCAACTTTGGCGAGTTGCACAAAATTTCCAAGGGCACAGCTCAATGAAGATTGAACGCCAGAATCATGAATGGACTTTCTAGAATATGTGGGCAAAGTTTCATTGAGAATGTGTGAACAGTTTTCGAGAAATTTGTAAAAATACATGGGTGCCTCGGGAAAATAAATATTTTTTCAGCAAAGACAATTCGCCTCAATTCTCTTCTTCTTCCCCTTTTTATATCCCCATACAAAAAATTCAAAAAATATGCGCCAACTTTGGCGAGTTGCACAAAAATTCCAAGCGCACAGCTCAATGGACATTGAATGCCAGAATGATCATTGGACTTTCAGGAATATGTGCATAGAATTTTATTCGGAATGTGTGAAAGGTTTTCGAGAAAAATGCATAAATATATAGGCGCCTCGAAGAAATAAATTTCGCCTCAGCAATGGCAATTCGCCGCTCTGTTTTCATGCTCGCGGCTCATTTGAGACTCGCGGCTCGTTTTGAGACTCGCGGCTCGTTTTGAGACTCGCAGCTCGGTTTGAGATTCGCTGCTCAGCGCTCTTCTTCTTCCCCCTATTATATCCCCATACAAAATATGCCAGAAATATGCGCCGACTTTGGCGAGAATGAACACTTTTCCAAGAACACAGCTCAATGGACATTGAATGCCAGAATGATCATTGGACTTTCAGGAATATGTGCATAGAATTTTATTCGGAATGTGTGAAAGGTTTTCGAGAAATATGCATAAATGTAAGGGTATATATTTGTTCGGCAAAGGCAAGTTGCCGTTCAGTTTTGAATTTCGCCTTTCCATAGGGTGGAATAGGGGGATCAGGCACATATGGTGCCGATGAAATATTGGGTTTTGCACTGTTTTTGATTTTTTCTTAGTAATTATATTAGATATATTTATGTAGGCTTTCCTTAAAAATATGAATAAACTTAATGAAATATGTAATTTCTAAATTTGTCTTTCTCATTTAAAGGAAAATTGTAGTGATGACGTACATACATGTATGTTCGTGGAACTGCAAACAAATTTGCTGTAAACAAATAAGACTTGAACCATTGTAGCATTCTGGTAGTTTATTCTCGTTGTTTATTTAAATTATTAACAAAACAAATTCATTAGCACTACTACAAAAAAGAAAAAACAACTTTCTTAATTACGAGAAAGAAATTAGAAGCATAGAAAGAAATTTTGAATAAAAAAAAAAAACTCTCCTCCGCTAGGATTCGAACCTCTACCTATTTTATATATGCATATGAAAAAGATGCACGTAAAAATAAAAATTATAAAACCTCCACTAGGATTCGAACCCGTATGTATTTTATATATACATACGTATCATATACATGCTCCCCATATACTTTTTTTGGCTTAATTTTAATTTTTTGTGTTGTAAATCTATAAATATATATGTATTGATACTGACACTATTTGACTTCTGTCATATCCTTATAATAAATTAAAAAAAAAAAAGAAAAAAAATAGACAAAAAAAAACCCCCCGTGCGGGTCCGAACCTACATCCTACACACCAAGTTTACCTAATTTGGAAGAAGTCATTAGCTAACAGCACCAAGCGACTCGTTGTTGTAGGGGTTGAATAAATCTAATAAGATAATAGTAAAATATGTGTCTCACATATAAAAATACAAAAAAGGCGATGCACAGTGGTATGCGTCCAGGAAACGTCTTTCGAAATAATACTAACAAAAATGATATGAAAAAAATTGTGATTAAAAATTAGAAATAATTTGGTTAAAAAAACATATATGTACATATGTGAAAAAAGTGTAAATGACATTTACATTTACATGGCATGCTCTTGTAAATTCGGGTCAAATATAAACTAAACGAAATATTTAAGGGGGTATAGTACTGAAATTTTTTTGTTTTTAATTTATTATAAGGATATGACAGAAGTCAAATAGTGTCAGTATCAATACATATATATTTATAAATTTACAAAACAAAAAATTAAAATTAAGCCAAAAAAAGTATATGGGGAGCATGTATATGATACGTATGTATATATAAAATACATACGGGTTCGAATCCTAGTGGAGGTTTTATAATTTTTATTTTTACGTGCATCTTTTTCATATGCATATATAAAATAGGTAGAGGTTCGAATCCTAGCGGAGGAGAGTTTTTTTTTTTTATTCAAAATTTCTTTCTATGCTTCTAATTTCTTTCTCGTAATTAAGAAAGTTGTTTTTTCCTTTTTGTAGTAGTGCGAATGAATTTGTTTTGTTAATAATTTAAATAAACAACGAGAATAAACTACCAGAATGCTACAATGGTTCAAGTCTTATTTGTTTACAGCAAATTTGTTTGCAGTTCCACGAACATACATGTATGTACGTCATCACTACAATTTTCCTTTAAATGAGAAAGACAAATTTAGAAATTACATATTTCATTAAGTTTATTCATATTTTTAAGGAAAGCCTACATAAATATATCTAATATAATTACTAAGAAAAAATCAAAAACAGTGCAAAACCCAATATTTCATCGGCACCATATGTGCCTGATCCCCCTATTCCACCCTATGGAAAGGCGAAATTCAAAACTGAACGGCAACTTGCCTTTGCCGAACAAATATATACCCTTACATTTATGCATATTTCTCGAAAACCTTTCACACATTCCGAATAAAATTCTATGCACATATTCCTGAAAGTCCAATGATCATTCTGGCATTCAATGTCCATTGAGCTGTGTTCTTGGAAAAGTGTTCATTCTCGCCAAAGTCGGCGCATATTTCTGGCATATTTTGTATGGGGATATAATAGGGGGAAGAAGAAGAGCGCTGAGCAGCGAATCTCAAACCGAGCTGCGAGTCTCAAAACGAGCCGCGAGTCTCAAAACGAGCCGCGAGTCTCAAATGAGCCGCGAGCATGAAAACAGAGCGGCGAATTGCCATTGCTGAGGCGAAATTTATTTCTTCGAGGCGCCTATATATTTATGCATTTTTCTCGAAAACCTTTCACACATTCCGAATAAAATTCTATGCACATATTCCTGAAAGTCCAATGATCATTCTGGCATTCAATGTCCATTGAGCTGTGCGCTTGGAATTTTTGTGCAACTCGCCAAAGTTGGCGCATATTTTTTGAATTTTTTGTATGGGGATATAAAAAGGGGAAGAAGAAGAGAATTGAGGCGAATTGTCTTTGCTGAAAAAATATTTATTTTCCCGAGGCACCCATGTATTTTTACAAATTTCTCGAAAACTGTTCACACATTCTCAATGAAACTTTGCCCACATATTCTAGAAAGTCCATTCATGATTCTGGCGTTCAATCTTCATTGAGCTGTGCCCTTGGAAATTTTGTGCAACTCGCCAAAGTTGGTGCATATTTTTTGCATTTTTTGTATGGGGAAAATCATGGGTGGTCAACAAAAATGCAATTTTCTCGAAAACTGTTCACACGTTTTTATTGAAATTTCTTGGGGATAAAAATGAATATTTGGGGAAAATTCTGGCATTTCATTGTCATTGAGCTGTGCCTTTGGAGCAGTGCTACACGAATCCGTAAAATGCCCATTTTCATGAACAAATTGTAAATATATAGAATGTTTGAAATCCCCCAAAAGTGAATAAAAACAATAGATTGATTCATTTTTTATCTTATTTAACTTTATTTCATTTAAAATAGTTACTAACTAGCTGGAAAATTGAAAATTCAAAATTCAAAAAACTTAACAGAGGGTTAACATAGGGTTGTGGATAACTCGGCATTAACAGTGTGGCTAACTTTACTGACATAAAAAAATGAATATTTTAGAAGTTAGAAGCAAATTAAAAAAACACCCTTTTCGAAAAAATGGCAACTTTGATGGAAAACTTCCGGAAAAAATTTTGTATGAAACCATCGTGATAACTTAAAAAACTAATGATGCAGTTCGATTCGCAAGACCCGAAATAGGGTGAAACCATCGAATTTTGCCATGTCTTTTTTTTTTTTTTTTGAAAAAAACTATCACAGTGATATTAACTAATTGCAATATGGGGATAGTAATATCCGTTATTGTTCGGGACAATAAGGGTTGTACAACAGCAAATTTAGAAAACTTGTCCATGCAGTTGAAAAATAGCTTGTGGTCAGTGGAGAAAATATCGATATGCAACATTTCGCCGGAATGGGCGTTTGCCCAAGTTCTTGTTTTTTGGGTGACGGTCGAACTTAGCTGTAGTGCAGACTTTGCAATTTAAGACGATTTCATTGGTTAATTTGACAATTTTTGAGAAGTAATACTCCCGAAGTATTTGTTTGATATTTTCTTGCGCCGTGCGCGATTTTGTTCGGTATTAACTATTTGAATTTTATCATTTTTGTTGGTTATATCAGTTACCATATTTTTGCAATGCCAAAACTTTGTTGTGGGGAAAAGTCGCACCAATTCATGTTGAAAGGCAGCTAATGTAGGAAGATCGCAATGGAAAGCATTTACAACATCACGGTTCACCACACGCTTCAAGGATTCAAGAAGATCGTTCTGGTCTGTGAATTGTATCACATGGCGAGTTTTGCTGCCGAAAAGAATAAGTCTCCGATGCAAGTTGGAGCGCGCCTCTTCTAGGATTATTTGGTTCCAAAAAAATTAACAGGCTTGTCCGTTGTCTCGATTGTCAAAGAAAGTTCAATGTGGACGGTGGCAGCACATGATTGTATTTCATCTTGTAGGGCATTCACATTTTGCCGTGATAAGGCATCTGCCACCAGGTTTTTTTCCCCTGGATTGTAATGAATTTGAGCGTTTCGTTCTTCAATAAATGCCATCCACTTTTTAATTCTCGCATTTGTGTTTTTTTGTGACACAGAAAATGTGAGCGGTTGCTGGTCTGTGAAAATGTGCAATTTTCTGGTTCCATACAGGTAGTTCTGTAATTTCCCAAGAGCCCACACGATTTCCAACAACTCCCTTTCATTAATGGCGTAAAATGACTCACTTTGCTTTAATAATCGGGATATCATTGATGGCCTCCCTCCCTGAGACAACACTGCTCCATTCGCGTCGGCAAAAGCGTCGGTTGTGAGGTCGAAAGGTTTTTGTAAGTTCGGGTACATGAGAATGACATCCTCTGATGCCAGAATATTTCTTAAGCGGTCAAAGGTGTGACGTTGCGATTCATCAAAGACAATTAGGAACTTTTTGGACATATGCTTGCTTACTTTTCCATTTTCGCCTTTCAGTATGTCGGTTAAGGGCCTCGCGATTGATGCGAAATCCTTAATAAACGCCCTGTTGTAACTAGCAAGGCCCATAAATGATCTTAGTGCATAGAGATTCTTTGGCTCGGGGTACTCCTGAATTACCTTGACTTTTTCGTGATCAGTTTTTGTTCCTTCACTGGAGTCGATGAAACCCAAATATTTGACGCTTTCTTTAAAAACTTTTGTCTTTTCTTTCGACACTCTCATGTTGGCATTGTAAAACAGTTATAGCACAGTGTCAATGTGTTTGGCATGCTCGGCTTCATTTTCAAAAAATATTACCACGTCATCTACGTAGACATAGTATATTTTCTCGATTTGTTCCCTTAGAACATCATCGACACCTCTCTGAAATATGCTTCTTGCACTTTTGAAACCAAAGGGTAAGCGACAGAATTCGTATTTACCGCTGTTTACTGACAACGCCGTTTTCGCGCGATCCTTTTCAGCTAAATAAATTTGGTGGTACCCGGATTTTAAGTCCAATGTCGTCAAAAATTTTGGCTTTCCAAGATTCGCTAGAATCATTGGAATGCTTGGCATTGGATACCGGTCGGCAATGGTCCGCTCGTTTAACTTTCGAAAGTCAAGAGGTCGAAAATGGCCGATCCTGTTCAGTATTACCTTTTTAAATTCCTTTCTTACGCTATCAGGAACTATTATGTCAACAATGTGTGTGACATTAAAACTATCGCAAGTATGGTGTTGTAATGCTTCTGTCGTATTGCCATATGTAATACTACCGCTGTGTGTAAGTTTAGGGTTACCCCTGCCTGCGTTAGCAGATCGAAGCTTATTATGGCATCAAAAGTATCAAGGGTGTCTAAAATGAAAAACGGGGCATTCTTTCCGAAAATTCTCATGAAGCATTTTTCTTTAATTTTACTGGACCCATGTATGGAGTTCACAGTAATTGGGGTGTCGACAAGTGTTATGTTTCTTAACTCCTTTACGGGTTTTACATAATTTCTTACCGCCCCAGTGTCGATTAGAATTTTTAGTGTTCTACCAGCCAACTGGCGCTCGACGAAAGGCAGTTGGGAGCGTTCCCTAAAAAATTTAACAAATCATTGTCCGGTATAGAGTCGTTCTCATCGCTAGCATCTGCGCCTGTGGACTCTGCTATACGCGCGTATTGTTGGTCTTGGACTGAGTCTTTTTGAGATTCGGCGTAAGTGGCGTTACTGTTGGCTTTACCCCAACTAGTCTGCTGTCTCAGCTTGGAAACTGATGGATCAACATCCATCGGTTGTACTTGGTCTAGGGCTCGACAACAAATTATTTGAGGCTGGTCCCTGCTCACCTTGTTGGGGTCTGTTTTGTACCTGTTTTCCTGTAAAGTGGGGGTTTTTCTCAAAATGTTTTCCCTGTCTGGGCATTGAGCGATTTCCTTGCCTATTATTTTTCCCTGTTTGACTCCTATCTTCAAATGCTTTAGCATATGTAGCAGCGAATATGCCCCATTCTATGCTATTCTCAGCCTCGCGAGCCAGTGCTAAAGCCGACGGCAAATCTTTGAGCTGTGCTGGTATAACCAGTGCCTTAATAGGCCTCCTCAGGCCTGACATGAAGGCGTGCAGCGCATCATTTCTAATTTCTGTATTAAGAATGACCGCTGATTGTTCCTCATGCGTCATGGCTATTTTATTTGTGATAAGAGTGAGTTTTTTCTCAACCTCATTACGGTACTGCATTATGTATGGTCGCCTTGCCTTACCATTTCTAATTGATACCTGAGAACGCGCAGAGAGGTTTTATCGGCGTATGTGCAATCAAGTCTAGCAATGATTGCATCGAAATTTAGCACAGTATTATGTAAGGTAAGCACTGTGCGTGCGGCACCACATACTTTATTTTTTATAATGGTCACTGCCTGGTAATGTGTTTCACTTCCATAGTATCCCCTGTAAGACTAATATGCCTCTGTGGCTGTTTGTCTCCAAGACACATATTCTTCGTGGTCACCATTAAAATTCGGCACCGCTTTCGCTGCGAACGCTGGTCCAGTCTAACCTCACATCTAGTGCTGGGGTCAATTTAAAAAAGTAAAAAATTTACTTGGTTTCTCAGATGTTCGAGTTCGGCGTGAATTTCGCCTCTTATGCGTTGTTCTTGTGCGTTAAGCGTGGTGCTGACTGCGCTCTCTTTTATAGCTTTTAACATTGGTGTATCCATTTTTGTTCCAGTGCACTATGGTCAAAAAGTCTGATATTTTGCATAAAGTTATTTTTTTTTATGTATTCATAACTGAAAATTTAACTTATTTTTTGATTATAGACACATTAGATAAGAAAAAGACGTTTTTAAAACATTTTTCAAATTAATCATTTAAATTTGGCGCGCAACTAAAATCAGCTGGTTCAATGCAAGCTTAAAATTTATTAAGCTTTGTCATTGTTTTGAGCGTGATTGTTTAAAGAAAAAGAATATTGTAATCATGGAAAGTAAAAGCACAGGTATTTAAAATTAATGTTCAGTGTTAGTTTGTCAAGATTGTGAATGTTTAGCTGTGTATGTGCAATTGTTGTTGGTGTCTTTTTACAGGTGAAATTTAACAAATAGAGCCGTGTTTCGTGGTGTATTACTTGTTCTGAGCGCGCTTGAGCGCGCAACTAAAAACGACATGTTCAAGATTAATGTTTATATATTCGGAATTAATAAGTTTCCTCTGCCCCTTTTTGTTCCTTTTTGAATAAATTGACATTTTGCAGCCAAATATGAGTTTCGGCGCTTAACGTTGCTGGAAGTTTAGGACAACAACAAGCGCGATGATGGTGCACTTATCATATGGGTATCGGAAAAAGTAAACAAATCTGACCTCAGTGCTGCTCAGGTGGATATATTTACTGAAATATATTTACTGGCTTTTTTATTGGAAAATGGATTGACAAAACAGCAGTACATTAACATCCAACAACTTAACAAATCTCGTGGATGCGATATTTTTCCACCGTACTCAGCCCTCCTGGAAATGAAAACGGTTTGGAGACCACCCCAAATACACATTTCGGAAAGTTGTGCACAGTCTTCAATGCAAAATATCCTAGACCACACAGCCGAAAGAATTATGGAATTGCATAAAGAAGTTTTAGCTGAAATTGATGGATCAACGGGTCAAAGCATTTATAAGCAACAGTGTCATTCGGATGAACCTGCTTCCCTTGATCTTTCACTTTTTGTCACCACAATAATACCATTGGAATTAAAAGATGAAAATCAACGTATCATCTGGAAAAACAGAGCTCCACAGTCTGTTAGGTTCTGCCGGCCTTTAAAAATTGAGTATGCAAAGGAAAGCCAGACTAAAATAATACTCGAAAAAAAAGTTTGGATGTTCAAATCCACCTTAAAGGATTATTTATATAAAAAGGGGGACAATGAAGTTGTCATTAAATATGCTACGCAAATGACACTTATTGATGGCAAGGTGCTTAACACCTTAACTGGAACGACATCCACTCAGTGCTGCCCAATTTGTGGTGTAAAACCAACAGAGCTTCTGGAAACCACAGATTTTTATTCAGTAAACTTTCCGCCAAGACCTGAAAGTCTTCAATACGGCGCGAGTCCATTGCATGCCTGGATTCGTTTTTTTGAATTCATCCTAAATGTGTCATATAAGCTCGAAATTCGAAAGTGGCATATTAAGCAGGCTGAAAAAATGGAAGTAATGTCTCGAAAAAAGAATGTTTAAGACATGATGTGGAAACAAATGGGTCTCCATATAAACATGCCCAAGCAAAACGGTAGTGGCAATAGTAATGACGGAAACACAGCCAGAAGAGCCTTCTCTAATACCCGTTTGTTTTCATCAGTAACAAACATTGATCAAGCCCTTCTACACAATTTCTTCTTGGTTTTGATTACCATTTCGTCTCACTATTCTGTAGATGTTGACAAATTTAAGGAATTTTGTAAGAACACATTTTCAATGTACTTAAGTATATGTATATCCTTGGTACCCAATGTCTCCGACTGTCCACAAAATATTAGTTCACGGCTGGCAAATTATGAACTCATCCTTAGTTCCGGTTGGATGTTTAGGCGAAAATGCTTCAGAAGCTCGGAACAAATATTACAAAAGTGACAGAAAATCACATGCAAGAAAAAATAGCCGACTAAACACCATGGCTGATGTGTTTTATAGAGCAATGGATTCATCAGATCCGATTATATCAAGCATATGTCTGAATAAAAGACAAAATCAAATCAAAAAGAAAAATCTTCCACAAGATGTCATATATCTTCTAAAGGCAGTATCTCCGCCGACCCAGAAAACTATTAATTCCGATCCGGAAAATTCAGATTCGGATTCTGATTTAGATCACGAATCTGACTGTGAAGAGCAATATAACATTATTTTAGACAACGAGGAAGAATAAAAATGTATTAAAAAAAAAAAATTTTAATAAAATTTTTTAATGTGCTAGGGCAGGTGGGTAAAGACATGGGCCAATTAAAAAAAAAAAAAAACAAAATCCGAAATTCTATAAAAATTTAGCAAACATATGTAACAAATTTCAAGGCTCTAACTTTAAAATTGGACTTTATGCCAAACAATCCGACTTTCTGACCATAGTGCAGTGCCTGTGTCTTAGCTTGTATTAAAGTATCTTCATCGCTATCAGATTTTTTTTTAATTTTCCTATAGGACCAATTCATAGGCAGTTGTATAACACAGTGTCTTAGCGAAATAAATTTAACAATAGAACCGCACACATTCAAACTCACAATTAAATTCAATGCAAATAAATTCAATGCAAATTAGTTACAAATTCAGTGCAAATTACTCACAAGTTCACTTTTCGCTGCCACTTTTATTTATTTATTATTTTCGTTATATTTGTTTTTGTCGCTATTTTTTTTCGAAAAGTCACTTACATGTTTGTAGGGTGTGAATTCTTAGAGGGTAATTCAATTCCGGTTGGGCGTCAATTATGATGTTGGGTCCGCCCTATGGATCCTGTTGGAAATAGCCGCTAATAGGGTCCAACTCAGGAGATGTTTTTGATTGATTATGGTGAGATACAATAGGTATCTGGATTACTGTCCTTGTGGCTCAGCAATATATTTAAGATTATTAAGTGTGGTTACGGCTAAGTGCCGGAGTAATGTGTCTTTATTGTTTACGCGATTATACGAAACTGAATATGTTGAAGGAAAAAAAAGAGAACTAAACTTAAGTACATAAATGGGAATATGAATCTAAAGGTAAATACATAAGTGGAAAAATGAATCTAAAGCTAAATACATAAGAAGTAAATATGTAAATATGGTCATATGAGCTCTGGGTCAGACGCTGTGTCAGCGTGTTTATGCTCATGTGGAATTCGTCACATCAACGTTGCAGCTGCACAGAATCCTATAAGACTTAGTGCGGGGGCTGTCCGCTAGATTGTTTGTTAACTTATACATAAATATTAAACATCACAATTTAGTGATGGAAAATAAAAGCCACTTCTGATTTTGATGCAAAAAATGGAAGACGTACATTTAATCAGTCTCGGCTTTTGAAGCATATAGAAACAATTACATCTCAACTGGAGCATCGGACAACAACTTCAAGGATATACTTCCTTCATACGAGGGAGATAACTGGCGCACACACAGTCGCATTGATTGCGTGTAATTACTCGTTTATTTTATTACTAATCGCGTTGTTTTCGTGTAGTCAACATGTCAGTGAAGTGACGAAGTTCCATAAAGGAAATATTTTTAATAGGGGAAATAAAACAGGGGTAGGCACGCATACAATCAAAAATGAGACTTTGTATTTGTGTGTGTGACATCAAACACGAAGTACAAAACGTTTTCTTGCTTTACACTGAAAAAACAGTATAGCAAAAAAAAATATTTTTTAGTTTTGTCAAAAAATTAAAAAAAAATTATCCTTACATAATATAGGTAAGAAAATATTATTAAATAATGCATAATAATGAGAGGAAAAATTTGATGACAAATAACGCATTGCGCATCGCCCTCCATATTTTCAACAATAAAAAATAAATTTTCCCAATCGGCACTAAACATTTTTTTTTTCGGTGTATTCCAGTTAGCCGCTTTAAAAAGGTGTTGCTTCATCAAATGCTGAACAGCTACTGATTTATTTTTTTTGGCAATCATTTTTTTTTCTGACAAGCATCAATCAAAATTTTTAACGAAGTGGCATTGCCGAACAAACACGAGCGTTTACAGTATACGTGAAGTGGCAACGCTGCGGCGGAGCTAGGCCCTTGTCCGGGGAATGGGCCGTGCCGACCACTGAAAAAAAACATCAAATCCCGGTGATAACTTCCCTATAACGGGCAAGTACTGGCAGTTTTGTTCTATAATATTCGTGAAGTGAACTTAAGTGTCAATGAAAGTGCAAAAAGTCCAAATCTTACAATTCGTGAGTTTAATATTTTTGGAAAAAGGCACCGACCAGATCAATACCCAACTGTGTGGAGAAAGTTACAAAAAAAAAAATGCGACAAAAAATCAAGAAGTGTTTGATCAGCGTCGACAATAGTTTGTTTCAATCTTAAACAATTTGTTTGACATCGCACATGCCGATGCTCTTCAATTGATTAAACTGAATGAAGATTAGATATTCTTGCAGCGCCAAAGAAAAGCAGGAGTGGACAAAAATGTAACAGACAACGAGGAATGGATGCGCCTTAGAATCATCGAGGAGGAAAAGAGACGTGCTAAATATTTTCCCTCCTTGGCACAATCAACATCATCTTGCGAACCACTACTAGAAAAGTTATCTTCTGCGAAAGAAAAGCCTCCTATCAGCCTAAAAAAACTTCTATGCGGAAAAATATCTTAACTGCCAAGTTAGTTGCCGCATTAGGCAGTTGTCAGCTAAATGTGAGGGCTTCTGTCTTTATAATTGAAGCTACTATTGCAGCTCTGGGGCACAATGCGGATGAATTCGCTATAAGCAAGTCCTCCATCCATAGAGTTCGTACGGAAATGCAAAAAGAACGGGCTAAAGCTATCAAATTCGATTTTCAAAACAAGGTCCCGGACACGGTAACTCTCCACTGGGACGGAAAACTGTTGCCAGCTCTAGATTCACGTAAAAGTAAAGCAGAACGCCCACCGATAGATATTACATACGATAATAAAGAAAAAATTATTGCTGTTCCTAAATTGGATAGCTCGGCAGGAAAGGAACAGGCAGATGCAGTTTGGAATGCTATTACGAACTGGAACCTTGAAGACAAAGTGCAGATTCTCCGTTGTGATACTACTGCTTCTAACACAGGCCGCATAAATAGAGCATGTGTGCTTCTCGAACAAAAACTGGGTAAAGAAGTGTTTATTTTTGCTTGTAGTCTTCACGTTTACAAAATTGTACTTAAAGGTGTCAAGTCAATCAGTCAAGTAACTACAAGCACAGACATCCCATTATTCAGGAAATTCCGAGAAAACTGGAAAAATATCGATCCCGAGAATATACAAAGCTGTACAGAAAAGTTACCTTTTTTTAATGTTTCGGAAATTGACAAACTTCTAGAATTCTACAGAACTCAATTACACCAAAGAAATCGTTAGGGACGACTGTCGCGAATTAATTGAGCTTTCAATTATTCAGCCATGTATTCATTAAAAATATTGTTACTTAGCTCTCAATGCTGAATTTTAAAATTGGATAAGACAGCTCTGTTGAACGTATGTCTGCTCATCGTGACATCGTACGTGAAACCCTTGCTCAAATTTTTTTTAAAGAGGATTTGTATTTTTTGAAGGCCATTAATAATTACGAAAAAATAGACAATAGACAAACAACGGGCGTACCAGGCAAATGTGAGAAAAAATCCAACTGGTAAAAAGAAGTCTCTGGTGAATATAGAGTGCTATAGTTCTGGGCAGCAAGGCTACTATAGAAGGGACTGCCCAAAGTTTCAAGAAAAGCCAAAGGCAATCACAATCTAGATGCTGGCAGGAAATCTAGATGCTTCGTGCTGGTGTGTGGATTCGGGAGCAACGGCTCATTTATGTGATAGGCGCAGTATGTTTTCGAATAATGTTGCTCATGAAGAAAATGTTGTATTGGCCAACAATCATGACATAAAGGCAGTGGGCACAGGTGATATGTTTGTACAGAACGGAGTTTGTGGAGGGGGTTGGAGATGAATTTTATGTCGGTTAATCGAGCAGCCAAAAGGCTATGCACTATGATTTTTGACAAAAATTCTGCGACGGTTCGCCGAGACGGCGAGATAGTCCCAACTGCAAAAAGAAAAGGAAAGCTCTTTGTGTTAAAGGAGACAGGCGATCGATGCTTTGGAGCGAGTCAGATAAGTGCAGAAGATTGGCACTACAGGTATGAAAAGGAAGATTCATACTCAACCTTTCCCGTCGGCGTCTGAACACAGAGCTCGGAATCTTTTGAAATTGGTACATACCGATGTATGTGGGCCTTTTAAGAAACGTTCTCTTGGGGGCTCTTCATATTTCTTGACATTCATAGACGACATGTCGAAGGACGAAGTATTTAAGAAATTCACGGAATTTAAGGGAATGGCTGAACGTCAGACCGGTCAAAAATTGAAGGCAATAATAAATGACAACGGCCGAGAATTCATCAATAGGCGTTTTGATGCGTATTTAAAAACTGGACGCTTGTCGAGTTGGCAAGATGTTTGCTTTAACATGCGTGTTACATTCGAAAAAGATCACTTACAACAGCTTTAGTTTGTATGACGCCTTATGAGGCTTGGACTGGAAGGAAACCCAATGTGCAGGGTATGCGCATTTTTGGATCAATAGCAGTCGCATTATATAAGAGACGACGAAGCAAGTTTCAGGTCTTTAAGAAACTGGATGTAATGTTCAAGGATCGAAATGATATGATTTCGATTTTTGAATCCCCAGGTCCAGCAAAAACAGTCACAGGTTTGAATATGCGAAGGGACGAATCAAGTAAAGATTATGTAGAAAGTGACGAATTTGTTAGCGTTATAATGAGCGTTCAAGCCAGTGCGACGATGAAGTTGGCCCAGCAGATGAAGAAGAACCATAACAAGAGAAACGACAGGAAGGACATATTGGTCCTGGAAGGCCACGTTTGATTCATACCGGCACGCCAGGACGTCCTAAAAAAATGTATAATCGTGACACAGACATTTGAAGAAGCGATGAAAAGTACGCGATCTTCATTCTGGAAAACTGCTATGGATAAGGAATACGAGGCTCTGTTGGCAAATAAGATATGGACATGGCGATTGGTTCAAAGTGGGTGTATACTATCAAACGAAATTGTGATGAAAGCGTGGAGCGGTACAAGTCCCGGCTGGTCGCTAAAGGGTGCTCACAGACATACGGCGCCGATTATACCAAAAACTTCTTCGGCTAGTTTTGGCGATAGCAGCGGAGCTGAAACTATATCTGCACCAAATGGATGTGTGCACAGCCTACTTTAACAGTGATCTAAACGATGGCAGCCTCAGGGCAAGGAATATTCACACCAGGTGTTAAGGCTAAATAAAGCGATATATGGAATAAAAGAAGCAGGTAGGGACTGGAATGGCAAGTTGAATGCAACGCTATGTGACCTTGGATTCACTTCTTGCAAGAACGAGCCGTGCCTTTATCAGCTGGATATAAAAGGTAAACTTCGTTTGGTACTAATATATGTAGATGATTTGCTTATAGCTTGCCAAAAAATGGATGACATGGTCGCAATTAAAGAAAAGATTGCGATTAAATTCGAATGTGTCGGTAAGGGTCCGTTACGAGAGTTTTTGGGCATGCAAGTAGACCGGAGTGGTGATACATGCAGTATCGTGATAAACCAGGCTCAGTACATAAAGGGCATGATTCAAAAACATAATATGGAAGTGTGTCGTGCTGCTGCTACTCTATTGTATACAGATTTCCAAGTGGCATGCAGAGACGACAAATGCCACATGCAGGATGCGACAATGTATCAATCGGCAATCAAAGAGTTGATGTGGTTTGTATTAACATCAAGACCTGGAAGGAACCTCACAGTGAAAATGTTGCAGCAGTTAAGCATATTATGAGGTATTTGGCGGCAACGAAGGATCTTAACTTACACTACCGATCATGTGGACATGGGCTACCGCGATACGCTGACGCAGATTGGGGCGGTGATGCGAGCAACCGCAAATCGTAGACAGGGTACGTGATTTTCTTGGCAGGTGGCCCGATTGGAAATACCATACGTTTCTGGTTGCAACCCTGTATTATTTGTTACCCCTGGTTACATCGATTGTACTAAGCTTGTAAGTTATCGATATAAGATACTCTGTAACTCTGAATATTGTTCTTCCTTCCTTTTCCGCTTTTGAAGTGTATGGACATTAAATAAAGAAAAACTTTTAATTTAACGCAATCCAATCGATCATGAACAAGAAACTAAAGTAAAAATGAGTGCTAACCTAACTAGAGAAAATCTAACAATACAATTCGTGGTAAAAAGATGATTCGTTTCGACAGCCTAAAAGAAAGCTGCTAGGACTGAAAGCAGTTAATGATTCGCCAGATAGAGCGGTTAAGTTAATGCAAGACTACCATGGTATTATCAGTGTGCAAGAGGAACAAAAACAACAAACAGGTATATGCCGACTGTGAAAATTAAACTTAAAAAAAAATTCGATGATTGATAACCCTTTTATAATAAAAAGAAAATATAAACGCAATATGTGTTTTATTTTTATTTATTTAACTAGATGACCCGGCGAACTTCGTACCGCCTTAGCGTTGCAATGAAAACCCGGCCAACGTTGTTTTGCTATATAAATAATTTTCTAGTAATTTCCAGTGTAGACCAAAAATAGCTTACTTATTATAAGTATGTATGTAACGCCTTAGCGTTGCAATGATGCACTACTTTATTTTGGATAGCTGACCTATCTTAGGTATGAGTACCTATTTAATTTGAACTGAATCCTCCATACAAAAATGAATCCATAATTTCCGGGTCTCGCTATACCTGAAAATGACTTTACTAATTTTTAATGAAATAAAAAACAAAATATATATTTTCATAATAATGTTTATTTCTTAGGATTCATTTAAACACTAAGCTCTGTACTCTTCACTGCTTCTCTCTACTCTAATGCTTTTTGATAAACAATATTTTTAGTTTTATTTTTTGGCGCGTAAATAAATAATGTTGTTGGTTTTCCGACACGGGAACAGGAGACATATAATTGGCCATTGTAGGTTGATGCCATTTATACACTTAGCGACTGCCCTTGCGATTTATTTATTGACATTGCAAATGCAAGCCGCACTGGGAACTGTCAAACGCTTAAAGCTTGTTCAATAATTTCTTCACCGCAAGCCGGGTGCCATTACACAGACGTGGCTGGTTTATGTTCCGATTTTTACTTGCAGATTATGAGGTGGTAAGCCGGGTTATTCCAGCGAATTTAAAAATTCTGTTGGATAATTGACAACATTATCATCATTAGTAACGGAATCAACTGATTTGAAATTTTTCAATTCGCCAGCTAGTTTCTCTTGAATCTGAAAATTAATTTCGTTCACAATCGTGATTTACGTAATTTTGAGCTATGTTTGGGAAAACCATCTCCATGAGTTCGGTCTTTGATTCACAAAAGTTACAAAAATTGGTGGGGAATGTAATGTATCCCGATGATGTATCAACAGCAATATTACCATTACCAATATCGAGCAGTTGTTTGGAAAACTCTTCTCGAGACTGGTCTTCCTGCAATTCGACTCTCATGTTTTTACTCAATTTAAGTGTTTTAATGTATTTCCATAAAATGGACGACTTCAATCATGCATTTAGTTCATCAGCTGGCGTTGTCGAAAATCACCTGCCAATAGTATCATTGCACCACCAAATCGGTTTCTGTTATTTCGTAAATCTTGCATTGAGCGATCTAATGCCTCTAAAGATTTTTTGTGTGGCATCGTGCATTCATTCCAAATGATCAATCTGGTTTGCTGCAGCACTTTGCCCATGGCAGAATTCCTCGAAAGGTTGCAAGTTGGAGTTTCATTTATTTGAAGGTTCAACGGCAACTTGAGAGCTGAATGAGCTGTTCGACCGCCTTCCAACAACGTAGCGGCAATACCTGATGAAGCTAGGTGCAATTCCATTTTGCGATCGAATCGTGGCCAAAATCAATGATAACAGAAACGTTTTCCCAGTTCCACCAGGAGCATCTAAAAAATAAAATCCGCCAGTTCTATCGTTTACTACTTTCATGAGCGTATCGTAGGCATATTTTTGTTGTTGATTCAAAAGGGGTACTGTTCTATCAACCATTTCTCTTAATGATTCGGAATCGTATTGGACTTCGCGTCTCAATTCTTGATCAAATGAGTTGTGCATTGGACGATTGGGTGCGATCATTCCTATTTGTATTAATACTTTGTTGGTAAGCATCAAGCACATGTCCTCAATTAAAATTAAAGCTTCATTGTGAATTTCTTCGTTCATTTGTAAATCTGCATTAGATGTTCTAAGACGCATCTAATGCAATATATCTTCCGCCATATGATCTTTGTATTTATGCCATAAATCAATCGGTGTTGATGAGAAGCATGTAGACAAAATTATAGAAAATAATTTTCGTATTTGTTTAGGATTTGAATAAATCACAGCATCTTCGAGAGTTTGATCCCAATGAGTGTCATTCTCTAACAATCCCAAATGTTGACAGGCTTCTCTGTATGTGCCTGTTCTCAGATGTTGGAATGGTGTTGGACCACGAACATTGACTAACAGTAAACGCAAATAGAAACATTCGTCTTGACTGGGATGGACTGCATAAAGACGGCCTATTGCATCGGTGAAAAATACTTGTGGATAACCTGTAACTGGTTGTCCTCGTTTTCGTCGTTGGAATTTTTTTGATGATTGATTCCAGGTATTATCTTGAATTTCTGAATAAAGTTCTGGCAAAATCATCATTCTGGCACATTTCAAAGAAGCTGGTTAATGTTGTCGATGGTGGCCTGTCAACTCGTTGTAATACGTTTGCATCTGTAAAATGTACGGCCAAGTGAAAAACAGTAGGGTGTCGTTCATGTATAGGAAAGGAAAATATACGCCACATGCCTTCGTTACTACTAACATAGCGGCCTATTTGATATTGAGTGATCTCATCATTTGAATTTTCGGCAGCAACTCCGAAGACAGCCATATCACTACCTTTGTTCACATACTTGCAAATGTATTTTATAGATTTGACGGAATGGAAAAATTCGACGTTTATGTGTGCTTTATATGGCTTGCAGAGTAATGGCAAAAACGGAACAACCCAACGATTATCGACTTCAATGTCCTGTCGATTTACTTTGACTATTGTTGACTTTCCATTGTCTATATCTATCATTTCCAGTAATAGTTTCTGCTACTAATTGTCTTGGGTAGCGTTTTGAACATTTTCCTTCAAACATACACGGAGAAATGGGATTTTATATTCCACATGGACCATGTATCATATTTTTTGTAATAACCTCATGTAACAGTGGGTCTTCATTATAATCGGGAATTTCTTGTGATATCACATGATCAATATCATTCGGTCTTATCCTCTATCCGCGTTTTTGCCACTCAACTGAGTACATCCAACAGCGCGTCTTGCCGAACACGCGATGCTTAACAATAAAATCCATGAGTGATTTTAATTTCATTTTGAACACCCTTGCAGTGATATCGTGGCGATCAATGGGTGATTGGCTAGTAAATAATTCTTGTTGAACTTCTGTCCACTTTGGATTGCATGTGAATGTGATAAACAAATCTGGTGTGCCATAATGTCGTACATAGCACATAGCATCTTGAGCATATACATGCATATGACGCGGACTTCCAACGTATGTTGCCGGGAGAATAGTTGTTCTGCCAACATTCTGTGCATTTCCATCAGCATTAATGGCATCACGAAGATGTATGAATTCCTCGGAACGGAGTTTTGCCTGGTTCAACCTGATAAATGTCAATCGTTCAATTTCAACTTTCACATACATATCCACAGCATACTGGTGAAATAGACGCCGACATTTTAAGATGTGATTGTCCTCATTTTCCCGAACCATCAGTCTGTATGAATAATAATTCATTGAACTAATTTTTTTGTTCGTGTCAGCACCTGTAAACAATTTTTTGTGGTATTATAATAATATAAATTTTATGTTAGTAAAATTATATTTTAATGTAGTAAACATATTGTTAGTAATTTACCTGTAACTGGACTTATCATCTTCATTGAAAAATGATAGCCGTCTCCACCTTGCCAAAATAAGATAGGATATTGTAAGGCATCATATGATCGATGTGTTTCAGACACACGCTGAAGCTGATCGTTCCGCCGATATAAAACAATGTCTCGGTTTTCTAAATTTTCACCCACAACGACAATAGCCACTTCATCAATTGTTGGCACACTAAAACGTCCAGCATGTTGTCCTGCAGGCGCCTTATCGGCTCTGATAACAATTTCGTGATTATCAGATGGCATGGGGTCTTCATTGTGTTGATGGAAAAATGTTTGAAGTTGTTCCACACAACGCTGATCGACTTCTCTTGCTGAATTGCCCATAAAATATATTTGCAAAAATTTATAGTCTTGATCAGGCACTGGCAATAAGCAACCTGTTCGATGTTATATTTGACCCTGAATCTGCAAGAATATACAGGTAATTGTATACCCTTGCAGAGGGTATTATAAAATTGGTTAGATGTTTGTAACGCACAGAAGGAGACGTTTCCGACCATATAAAGTATATGTATTCTTGATCAGCATGAGAAGCTGAGTTGATATAGCCATGTCCGTCTGACCGTCTGTCCGTCTGTCCGTCCGTCTGTGCGTATGCGTTTTACTCAGGCATCTTAAGATCTATCGGGATGAAATTTTTTTTGGGGGCTTTTAATAACCTGGGAAAAATAAAGTATGAAAATTGGCAGAATCGGACCACTATATCATACAGCTCTGGAGGAAACATTTTTGCAAAAATTGGAGTATCGCCATGAAATTTACCAATATGATAGTATTTCATATAAAATCTCAGATCCCAAAATTTGAATCTGATCGGATATATAGAACACAAGTTACAGCCGATATAAATCGGTTCGGCTTGCTGCCTACTACGTCATCATCAAATCAACAGAGCACACGCATGCACACATACAGACGCAACGTTACATAAACTATATGTGTATGCGTGCGAATCGCGGCATGTGTGTAAAAGGGGATGGGGAAGAAGAAGAAGAAATTTAAATGTTATTTGAAAGGTTCTGTGCATTAATGAATTGAGATACAGAAAAAGAGTTTGGAACATGTAAAAATATTATGGCCATGGACTGCAAGGTTATATAAACTTCGGCACAGCCGATGTTAGCTTCTTTGATATTTATATATATAGATTAATCTAAAAATTCAATTAAACATTTCTCTATACTGAGTCCTATAGTTTTCATACTAACTTTTAAGTTTAAAGCTTGACGTCAAGTCAGCACAGGTTAATGACATCCGATCTCAATAATATTTTATATTTAAGTTTTTAGAGTCAAATGGAAAAACCTCACCCTTGTTGCCTGGGGCACTCTAATGTATGTTCATTCATATGTGCACATAAATATATTAACATAAGCACTATAGCACAAGCGTAACATGAGCCAGGGCTAAGTCAGCGTGTAAGCGCTGAGGCAGCGCTTTGATGCAAGCGCCTCAAATAAATACAATATATGTATGTATATATATGTGAGGTTTTTAATAGTGAACAAAGTCACTGAGCTCAAGGCTCGATAAACCTGATGCAAATAAAACTTGCATACCTGGATATAACTGGAGAAAATTTTCCTGTAAAAGGAGGCACCAGAGTGAAAATATATTTCATCCTAACCCCACCATACGTATGCATACGTATGCTGTTATACAAACGGAACGGGTACATTATGTTTTTATTTGATGAATGAAACATAATAAAAAAACAGCACCCACAAATGCAAAGAAAAAAAAAACCAAAATGAAATAAAAAATGCACCCAAGAAGACTTGGACTTTTTAAATTCTGCTACAAAGGGATGCACCTCTTCTAGAAGAAGCATAGAAGTATCGTTTGTGTCCAAACGAGGGCTCACGCCTACTCACAGTAGCCGAGTACTGGACACAAAATATCAAAAAAACAAGAAGAGCCAAAAAAGAAGTACCGAGGAGGGATGTACGCCAAGCTCTGGCGAAAAAGGAAGCGCCCCCAAGACCTTCTTCATACGGGACTAGATGAAAAAGACGGGCAACACTACACAGAATGCCAAACAGAAAATACTAACCGGCTTCGCAAGGGTACGAAGAAATGCAATGATTAAATAATTCCATTGCCTTTAATCGTAATTGAAATTTAATAGAATGCAGAAAACAACCATGTACGAGTTTGCACCTGTTGCATAGTACATTTACTAACATACTAATATCAGGCTTATACTAACAAACGTGCGTAGGCATAGATTTAATATAACCCACCCATTGTTCAAGATGTAAGCCTACGCATGTTCTATCTCTCTCTAGCTCACTGTGCAAGACGCAGTTGAGGTAATTTTTTATCTCTCTAAAAACAAAATAAAATATACATATTTGTTCAATGAAAGACGTTAGTATTTCATGAAGTTATTAAATGTTTATTTATTTATATATATATATAGGCACTAGCACATAAACTAGTGACTAAAGGTTGTCGCAACCAACACATAAATTGGGTGGACTTCGGAGTGAGATTACAAAGGTAGAGATTGGGGGCCAAAGACACAGCGATGCACACCCGATGTAACTACAATTGGTATCTGATCTTACTAAGAATAATGCATTTCTTTTATAGTAAAAATAGAGAGCTCACCAGTGCATAGTTCGACATAGTGTTAGGTCAGCAAAATACGTCTTTATTGCATAGCAGCTTAATTCACTAGGTCTTTATTGTTAACTGCTGACCATCTCAAACCTACTTATGACTGATGAGCCATCGATATCTATAATCGGGTTACATACTAACTTGACATATATTTCTATATTATGATTGTCTTATTGTTATCTTATTTTATATAGTTTAAACACCAACATACTCCCGGCCGTTGAACACCTGTTCAACGTTATCCAACGTTGACCGCAAAACTGCTGGGTGCTGGGCTTACTGCAGCAGGAGTCGGTATGGAATTGACGATCCTCACGGTTGTCTGATCTGGACCATTGTGTCTTTGGGGTTGTGAGCATCTTCTTATTCCATATACCATCACAAGAACCAATGGTATTGTTAGCGCTACGTAGGAGACGATAACATGGTGAGCCGGCTGGCTGGGGTCTTCTGGCAATTTCCAGTTTGGCTTAGTTTCCAGTTTTCCTTGAATGTTGCTTAATTCGTCGTAGCTAAGCTGCATCTTCGTGAATTGTGTTGTTGTTGGCGCTGCCTTTGTTGGGCCAATGCTGAAGTTGCCAAATCGCACATATGACAATTTCATTGTGTCTGTCGTAGCTATACGGTGACCTGTTATTCGGATAGCAGAACTTCTTGCTGTACACGTCGGGTCTAGAGTTAACAATCCAGTCTTCTTGATAGTGACATCTTGGATGTCATCGTCACAGGTCACTGTGAATTCAATTGGTCTGGTGGTGGCAAAAATCCACTGATTCTTGTGATACATGTCGTACCACACGAATGACGTATTTGTGTGTTGTATTTGACACGCTGATGATTTTGTGTTTTTGAATAACTGGAACTCACAGTTGCTATTAGCCGTAAACGTCGTTTGTTTATCAAAACAAACATATTGCACATTGTTGAGCTGATAGCATCGTTCCAGATCTGCTCTTGAGAGCCCAATGTATTGATTTTGTTCTTTATTGACAGCGATAATGGGAATTTTAATGTTCATAGTTACAATCCCATGAGTTCCAACTGCTGGAATGGGTACTAGGTTATACAGTTGCACTATCTGCGTTGTCCCTAATGGAAACGTGACTTTAAACATTCATTAACAAGCATATTTCTCCAACCTTTACTAATCCGTCTGAAAATGTCTTCAGGTCGGCCCAATATGGTTCGAGATCGTAAAATGCTACGATAGTCCAGTCAGACTTTGCCATTCTTCCTGTGCCAATACTTTCGTAGTATATGCCTGGTTTGGGGTTGAATCGAGTGATGTTGGTCCTTTGAGCAAATGCTATAGGAAGTAGCAACAGCAATTGGCAGATCGTTATTGCCAATGGTGGCAGACCGGCTGACAAACGTCTTTTTGTCTTAGGTTCTGCAGTGTCCTCGATACCAGGGTCTTCTTGGGCATTGGTTTCTGTGTCATTGGTTTCGATTTTGCGTTTTATTCCCTTCTCTCTAAGCAAGGGGGCCAATTTATGGATGGCACGCTTGTACGTGCCTCTGGCTGTTTTAACGTCTACCACGCGGACGTATCCATCCAGGCCTGGATACAATTTGATAATTCGTCCAATCGGCCACTGCAAGATTGGCACATTATCCTCCTTTAGAATTACCATCATGCCTTCCTTGACATTGTTATATGGTTTCTTCCATTTGGATGTACCCTGCAATTCCTGTAGGTATTCTTGAGACCATTGTGTCCAGAATGAATGCTTAAGCCGTTGCACTAATTCCCATTGCTCTGGAATGGATCGCTGTGTTACTGGCTCTGCATCAGGTTGAGCTACTAATGGTTCTCCGATCAATAGATGGCCTGGGGTTAGAGCTGTCAAGTCGTTGGGATCGTTTGAGTTTGGGGTTAACGAAAGTTCAGTACTGCTTCAACATTGACAATAATAGTAGACAGTTGTTCAAACATTAAATTTCCTGTCGATACGTTTTTCAATAGCAAATGCTTAGCGGATTTCACTGCAGCTTCCCATAATCCTGCGAAATGTGGAGACCGTGGTGGTATTAACTTAAATTGCACTCCTTTTTTGTTGCAAAACTCCTTAATAGTATCTGCTGCCTTCTCTGAGTGTATAGTATCATTCAGCTCCTTCAGTTGGTTGTTTGCTCCAACAAAGTTTGTTGCATTGTCGCAGTACAATGTCTGACAATGTCCAATGAAGCGCTGAAGAGCACCTACGAATGAGGAGGTGGACAGGTCTCCGACCAACTCCAGGTGGACTGCCTTGGTTGCAAAGCATACAAATACTGCAATGTAAGCCTTGTCGGGACGTTTTTCTCGAACTTTATGGTGGATCCAGAATGGTCCACAATAGTCTACTCCGGCGTTGAGAAAGGGTCTATTTTGAGATACCCGGTGCTCAGGTAAGTCGCCCATGACTTGTTTAAAGAACTGAGGCCGGTACTTGGTGCATGATACGCAGCCCTGGATCACATTCCGGACCATCGGCTTCACCTTAATGATGTGGTACCGTTGCCTAGCTATTCCGCGTAGTGCCTCATGTCCACAATGAAGATTCTCTTCATGAAGTTTCCGTAGTATCATTTTTACCACCGGATCATTATACGACCAGAGATATGGATTCCTTGTTTCCGTTGATACTGGTGCTTGTTGTAGCCGAGTTGCTACTCGTAAGATTGAATATTCATCCAGTATTAGTGGCAATGTTGCCACCGTGGTTTTGCGATCTAGCGGTTGATCAGGTCGTTTCTTTAAGTGCCGTAATTCATATGCAAATCCTGTTTCTTGAATTTGCTTAATGATCACTTGGTCCAACTCTTCCAACTCTAACTGAGCCGTGTGTTTTCTGTTCTGCTTGTGACAAAACCGTAGCACATACGCCACTATTCGCTGTAGCCGGTAAAACGAATTTCTGTGATTTACCGTATATATCCATTCACTCTTGTTGTTTGCCGTGGCAGTCACCATGCTGAATACCTTGGTTTTCTTCTCAGCGGTATCAATCGTGTGCTCTGTAGGCTTAAATGGTGCTGGCCAGCCACGTTGTGGTCCATGCAAAAATATTGGTCCATATAACCATAATGTATGTGTGCTAAGCTGGGCTGCCGATATGCCTCGAGACAGAACATCAGCTGCGTTGAGCGCTGACGACACATGACGCCATTGCCTTGGATGCGATACCGCATGTATTTTGGTCAACCGATTAGCCACAAACGTGTGGAAATGTGATGCCCGTGAATTGATCCAAGAGAGTACTACTGTTGAGTCTGACCAGAGAAATGATTCCACACCTGATCCGAATTGGAGATCCTGTCGAACTCTATCCGTGACTTCAGCTCCAAGTACAGCTGCACATAGTTCCAGCCGGGGCAGTGTCTGTTTTTCCAGGGAAGCCACTCTCGACTTGGCGCACAACAATCTGACCGAAATTTGGCCATTTTTATAGGTTGATCGGACATAAACTGCCGCACCATACGCTTTTTCTGATGCATCAACAAATGTATGCAATTCCTTTGTAGTGGGGACCTTGCCATCAAAAATATGCCTTGGAATTTTCATGTGGTTTAGTGCCTGTACATCCTCTCGGTAAGCTTCCCATTGCTTCTCCAAATACGGCGGTAGGCCCTCATCCATCTCAATTCGTTCGGTAGCAACATGTTGAAGAAACATTTTTGCTCTTACCACTACCGGTGCGAACAGTCCTAGAGGATCAAAGATTTGACCGACTTCAGATAGCACCACTCGTCTGGTTATTCCTTTTGTATGTCTTTGAGCCTTTCCACATAACTGGTCTTCTTTGGGTGCCCATATGATTCCCAATGTTTTGACACTTGTTTGTTCCAGTGTGTCACCGAGATTGATGTCAGCAATCGTATCCTCCTTTGGAATTTCTTTTAGAAGTTGACTGCTATTTGAACACCACTTTCGTAAGTTGAAACCCTTAGGTCTCAAGATTTCTAGCAGCTCGTGTCTTATTTGCAGGGCTTCTGGGAAACTGTCTGCTCCTGTAAGACAATCATCAACATAAAAGTCATTTTTTAATGCCAATGCTGCAGACGACAAATTTTCCATGTTTTTTAGCGCCAAGTATTCCAGACACTTTGTCGCTAAATATGGGGCTGATGTTGTTCCATAAGTCAACGTTTTTAAACGATACAACTTTAGTTCTTGACTTGGATCCTCTCTCCACATAATCATCTGATTAAATTGATCGGCAGGGTTTATCCAAACTTGACGATACATTTTTTCAATGTCCGCAGTGAACACATATTTGTGTGTCCTGAACCGCAGAAGAATTGAGAAGAGTTGACTATGTACAACTGGTCCTGGATATAAAATATCGTTCAGTGATTTTCCTGATGACGTTTTGGATGATGCATCAAACACTACTCTTAGCTTGGTGGTGGTACTTTCGGGCTTTAGTACACAGTGATGTGGAATAAAGTAATGGTTCTTGGGTATTTGCTCCACCATTACCTGCTTCATATGTCCAAGCTGTTCATATTCTGACATAAATTTCACATACTCCTTTTTTATGTCAGGGCTCAATCGCCGCTCTAACGACATGAATCTTCTTATAGCTACTTCCCGAGATTCTCCAAGGGATGAAGCTTCTTCAGCAAATGGAAGCTTTACAATTAATCGATTGTCAGCCGCCGTGTGTAGGTTATCGAGGAAGAATTTTTCACAATACTCTTCCTCTGGACTGCTATACCTTTTTATTGGCTCTAGTGTGTCTAGCTGCCAAAATCTTTCTAGAGATTCCTCTGGATTAGTTATGCCTACCATACATGTGATAGAAGCTGACGTTGACATATTAATTCTGCCAGCAACAATCCATCCCAATTCTGAATTTTGTAATGTTGGACGGTTTCGATTTCCCCGTCTCCTTTCTGGTAGCAGTATAGCATAGTGATCATCAGCTCCCAACAGCATATCAATTTTTCCTGGTTTATCAAATGTTGGGTCCGCTAATTGAATGTTGTTTGGTAATGTGATTTTCTCAGTTATCTGTTCTGTGGGTTGGTCACCTATTATGTGTGGCAATACAAATGCCTCAACTAGCATTGCGAACTTGTTGTATCTTGACCTTACAACCAAGCTTACTCGCGCCTTGCTTTTCTGTATTTGACCACCCACTCCATTTATGTGCACATGAGTCTCGTTAATTTTCAATGATAACTTCTTTACCAGTCTCTCTGAAACGAGATTTACTTGTGAGCCGCTATCCAAGAGTGCTCGAAATTCTCCTGTCCTTTCATTGATTCCTTTTACTACTACCTTGGCCGTTGCCAACAGAGTGTATTTTCTGCCAATTCCATATGCAGACGCTGCTGAAGCAGCTGTAGCCATTTGTTTGCCTGTGTCTAAATGCAACATCGTGTTATGTTTTTTATCGCATTTGAAGCATCCCCTCCATGAGCAATTTTTGGCCATATGGTCTGGCTTAAAGCAATTGACACACAATTTGTGTCTCTGCAACCAATTTAGCCGCTCTGCTGCGGATTTGATTTTAAACCTTTCACATTGGAAGAGTTTGTGTTTTGATTTCTCACAGAAAGCACACAAGGTACTGTTTGTCCCAGATGCTGTTGCGCATGTCTTCCTTGGATTTAGTTTTTAATGCTGCGATTTTCGTTTCTTGGTTTTCCAATCGCCTCTAATGTTAGGAAGCGCTGTTCTTAGGATGATAGGAAATCCTTTACTTCCTGTAGATCCCTTGTGTTTGAAAGAGATTGCTCATATAGTGCGTGGTTGAATCTATCCAATTTTCTTGTCATATGAAACATTATGACAGCATCTGACGATTCCATATTGACGCCTACATTTTTTAAAGCTTGCAACGATTCAAAGATGTTATCATGCAAATTCTTTATCGAAGCTGCGTCCTTTCCCACATTTGGGTGATCAAACAGCTTTGTCAGTATGGCTGTTACTAGAACTCGTTTGTTATTAAATCGATCCTGCAACACTAACCAAGCAGTGTTGTAATTGGCTTCTGTTAATTCCAGGTGCCGTATCAATCTCTCTGCTTCTCCAGAAAGGTTTGATTTTAAGTACCACATTTTCTCTATTGTCGATACATTTGACTCATGAACCACCTTTTTATAGATGTCATGAAAACCGATGAATCTCATAATGAATTTGTTAAATTTGTATCCATAATTTTTCGACTACAGATTTGTAATTTATTTCTTCATCATGCACTATTTATCTTAATGTCCTGGACAATGAATCCTGCAGCGCACTTTGCTTGCGAACCAGTGGTTTGATTATGACTCGCTCTTCCTCTCTTTGACGAGCTTGCCTCTCTAATTTTATCTTTGCCAAGTGGTCCTTCCAATCTTCCACAGTATTAGTTACCACCGCCTTCATTCTGGTGAAATAGTCCGTTACAAAATAGTCATCTTCTGTTGGCACGTTATTTAATTTGTCCATTAGCTCCTGATGACTTTTTTCGAAGTTCTTCCACATGTATTCCAGGAGCTCAAGTTTCTCCTCGAAATAGGAAGGCTTCGTTTTCCTGGCGATAGAATCCTTTTTGGTATTCCGAATGAAGGCCTGAATTGAACTCCTCCATGTTCTTTTATATTCTTATGTACTTGCTTATTTTGTCAAAGACAGGGAACGCTCCGACTCGTTCCTTAAATTGGTCAAGTGTAGTACAAATAAGAATAAGGACTAAATAGAAGTCGCCTTTTGTTTAGTTTTTTTAACAATAGTTAATTTTATTTCCAATATTCGTATTCTTTTTACACAGATATACGCCACGACAGTGAAACCAATTTTTTGAGTTTCTTTTATTTGTTAAAAATTGCTGACTGATGTCAAATTATGGTAGATTGCTGACGCCAAATTTAAAATTTCTTTTTTTTTTTGTTTAGTTTTTATGCAACAGAGTTGAAGAAACTTTATTTTACATAAAAAATAACTTATTATGATTTGGTCGCCCTGTTGACTCAAATCGTTGTTAAATGCTTTTGAAAAAGTGATCGCCTAGTTGATCAACTTTCATTCAATGGGTATGCACTGCTACCCTGTTGCGGAAAACCAACCACTAGTTTTCCAATAAATTGTTTTATTTATTTATATTGGTACGCACTGATTGCCACGTTTATCAATTGCGATTTTTTAGTCGGGACCCCAGATTGATGTGGAATGTTCACCAATTTGTGCCCTCGCTTAGGATTGTACTGCGTCCTAAGCGTGCAAAGAAAGTAGTCGCCTAGTTGACAATTTCCTTGTTGTTGAGAGATTGGTCGCCTGAGTTGACCAAATCTTCTCACTTGATGACGGCTTCACCAAGTCTGTTAATCTTTCAACTTGGAGCCGCCAATGTCGGGGTCACCAAAATGTTCAATGAAAGACGTTAGTATTTCATGAAGTTATTAAATGTTTATTTATTTATGTATATATATAGGCACTAGCACACAAACCAGTGACTAAAGGTTGTCGCAACCAACACATAAATTGGGTGGACTTCGGAGTGAGATTACAAAGGTAGAGATTGGGGGCCAAAGACACAGCGATGCACACCCGATGTAACTACAATTGGTATCTGATCTTACTAAGAATAATGCATTTCTTTTATAGTAAAAATAGAGAGCTCACCAGTGCATAGTTCGACATAGTGTTAGGTCAGCAAAATACGTCTTTATTGCATAGCAGCTTAATTCACTAGGTCTTTATTGTTAACTGCTGACCATCTCAAACCTACTTATGACTGATGAGCCATCGATATCTATAATCGGGTTACATACTAACTTGACATATATTTCTATATTATGATTGTCTTATTGTTATCTTATTTTATATAGTTTAAACACCAACAATATTGTTATTTAAAATAAACATTAAAAACAAAAAAAAAAGTAAAATTAAGACGAACCCATAAAATTTCTCAAATTATTCAAAATACGTCTGAAAGACCACAAAAGATGAGCAAAATTTTTGACAAATGGGATCTCCAGAATCCGAAATAGATCACCCAACGGCTAATGTCGTTAATACCGTCAGAATCAAACAGAAATTTCAAAGTATACCACAATGTGTAAAAATGGGTCGAGTAGAACTTAAACATTTGAACAAATATGTCCCTTATAGCTTAAACATTTGAACAAATGGGACATATTTTTTAAACGTTCTGATTATCAAAGGAGAAAGCAATCCGAAATATAAAGAAAGAAAATACTGGATTAAACAGAATAGGAAGTTTAAAGCAAGAATAGGAAACCTAATACAAAGGTCAATAGTTGAGGCATATGACTGTCTAAAACGGAGAAACAGAATTCTACTTAGACAGCAGCATATGCAATCTATCAGGACTTTTAGACAAATAGCTGATTTGGACACGCTGATGATGCTTTATTGCCAATAGATCAAGAAGAACAATCAGTGAGTTCAGATCGAACCAAAATAATCTGGGAAGAACCAGCCGTTTTCAAGTCGCCACATGAACATACAAAAATGAAGTAAGTAAGTCGTCTCGCCGACTTGGATATACCATACACCAGTAAAACAAATATTTTAAATTTAAAATAACCAATGCATTTGCGTATTTTTAAAAAAATCTGTTTGCATGCTTTTTAGAAGCATATCTTAGTATTTCGCTCACTCAAGCATTCGAGCACCCTAGCGCCCCCACCAGCCAACGGCCAACTCCGGCCATATGGAAAAACGTTCATATGCATAACTTGGCTATTTTTATTCCGATTTTGATCAAATTTGGTATTTTGCTGGATATTAGTATCAAATTTAAGTGTGCTAAATTTGATTGCACAAGGTTGAAAATTACGGGAGATAAGCGAGTTTTTTCAAATTACGGGGGCGGAAAGAGGCGTGGCAAAATCTTTACACATCAAAAATGTGCGCAATTACTAAGCAAATATTCATACCAAATTTTGTGTCTCTAGCTAGAATAGTTTTTGAGAAAATCGGTTTTATTTAATTTGCGGGGGCGGTAGGGGGCGTGGCAAAATTTTTATAAATACAAAATGTGCGCATTTACTTAGCAAATATACATACCAAATTTTGTGTCTCTAGTTGCTATAGTGTTTGAGAAAATCGGTTTTATTTAATTTGCGGGGGCGGTAGGGGGCGTGGCAAAAATTTTATAAATACAAAATGTGCGCGTTTACTAAGCAAATATACATACCAAATTTTGTGTCTCTAGTTGCTATGGTGTTTGAGAAAATCGGTTTTATATCATTTGCGGGGGCGGTAGGGGGCGTGGCAAACATTTGAAACAAACTCGATAAGCGTACATATGACACGAGTCTACATACCAAATTTGGTGGCTCTAGCTCTTATAGTCTCCGAGATCTAGGTGTTCATACAGACGGACGGACGGACGGACGGACGGACGGACAGACGGACATGGCTAGATCGTCTCGGCTGTTGATGCTGATCAAGAATATATATACTTTATGGGGTCGGAAAAGCTTCCTTCTGCCTGTTACATACATTTTAGCGACTTTAATATACCATTTTCACCCTATGGGTGTATGGTATAATGACTCAATCAGTTACTGATTTTTTGGCGCTAGCTTCTAATCTAGTTCCAGAGATTGATGGTAAAGCAGAAAACTTTTAGACGTTCATGAATGCATTGAATTTAGTAAATTCACTAAAAGGAGACCATGAAGAAGCAACACTAGAAACCTAATAACCTCTGAGCAGACGATACAAGCAGTAATTAAACCTATTTGCAATAATGTAAAAACAGAATCGGTAGCGTAACTATCTGCTAAGTTGCACATCGGAATCAGGACAGGCTAACTCAGTCCTACACTACAGCAGCAATACAACCGAAAAAATAACGAATAACGAATTTACCCAAAGTAGTCCGGAAAACCAGTAAGTCCCTACTGACATTCAAGGGAAACTGTGAATGTATATATATTAGGCTTAGTATTTTCATCAAAATAAAAAATTAAAATACAGGTAACATTTTCACTTTCTTGTTAGATACTTGTTCCGACATATCGAAAATGAAAAAAAAAAACCGCAGATAAATTTGAACATATTGACAGTTTAAACCCAATCTAAATATCAGGAATCGGTGAAGGTTCAGTTACTTCCAAATTGTTAACATTTAAAAATCTCCAACGAAATAAATTCATAATTCCATACAACTTCCACATAGTGAATAAAAAATTTCCCGATACCATTCGATGGAATCTTAGGACTAGAAACTTATAAATGTCAACTAGATTTCAGTTAAACAAACGATTCACTCATATTAAGACCAACTAATTTTAATTTCGCAATAAACTTTACAATATTACACACCTGTGACAATAATCCCACAATACTCCCAGCAAGATCTGAAGTAATCTTACGAAATAAATATTCCAAGCGAAAATACAAATATCCTCATCTGAAATCAACAAGTCGAAAAAGGAATATATATTGGGAATTCGATCTGGAGTCCGAATTTAATATTCGACCGAATGTTTAAATTCGACCAATAGAGTAGAAAATTTAAATCTGAAAAAATCAAATACGAATCAGTGCAGAGTTATGAAACGGTACAGAAAACTAATGACAAAGAAGTCAAGAAGTCAGAAGTGCAAAAACTGAAGACAAACTTCCTACCTCACTAGAAAAGCTCTGCACCAATTACACAGATATGGTCGGTCTAGAAACCGAATCAATAACAACAAATAATCTTTATACACAAAAACTAAGATTGAGTTATAAACAAAGAGTCAGTATATATAAATTAAGTAAGTCAGTCGTCTCGCCGACTTATGTATACATACACCAGTAAAACAAATATTTAAAATTTTTAATAACAAATGCATTTTCATATTTTTGTTTGCATGCTTTTTACAAACATATCTTAGTATTTCGCTCAAGCGCCCCCGCAAATTAAATAAAACCGATTTTGTCAAAAACTATTCTACCTAGAGACACCATAGTTGGAATATATATTTGCTTACTAAATGCGCACATTTCTTTTGTGTAAAGATTTTGCCACGCCCCTTTCCGCCCCCGTAATTTGAAAAAACTCGATTATCTCCCGTAATTTTCTACCTTGTGCAATCATTATGCACACTTAAATTTGATACTAATATCCAGCAAAACACCAATATTGATCAAAATCGGAATAAAAATTGCCAAGTTATGCATATAAACGTTTTTCCATATGGCCGGATTTGGCCGTTGGCTGGTGGGGGCCCTAGGGTGCTCGTATGCTTGAATGAGCGAAATACTAAGATATGCCTGTGAAAAGCATGTGAACAGTCTTTTTTAAATACGAAAATTCATTGGTTATTATAAATTTGAAATATTTGTTTCACTGGTGTATGGTATACCTAAGTCGGCGAGACGACTTACTTACTTCATTTTGTACTAGCAATGGATCTTATCAGATTACCAGACTATATGATAGTGTCTAAAAATAGCACACAATTCTTTTCAAAGAATGAATCCTTTACATGGATGACTTAATACTCATCGGTTGTTCCCAATGATCGTTCAGGGGCGGAAGGATCCAAATAAAAATACAAATAGTTGGCGGGTGCTAATTTCTTCTGATAAATAATTAAAAACGCGCGGGAACTTCGGTTAAAACTATGATTTTATTTGCAGAACAATCTCACACACGCAATAGTTCGATTTAAAGGAAACTAGGTTTTGGTAAAAGGAGCAAAGTGCGGGTGGTCGTAGAAAATTCTCGGACTAGAATGAAGATGGCGATTCTCATCAGAATCCAAGTCACGCTCCTTAGTGACCGTATCCGCCGAGGCTCAAACAAAACCTTCTCACTCCCCACTGCTCTTCCCGGTGGCGTGAACGTACCGCCCCCCTTGCAACATGTTGCATTGTCACTCTGGACTCATATAGGATGGGGAACGGCAGCGTCCTGGTGCGCCTAAATTCCACAGGAGCCGGGGTCTCGGCACGGGTCTCGAAGTACTTCGAGCCGTTCCCCAACCGTATGACATACATACAAAAATGACCCAATCAGTTACTGATTTTTTGGCGCTAGCTTCTAATCTAGTTCCAGAGATTGATGGTAAAGCAGAAAACTTTTAGACGTTCATGAATGCATTGAATTTAGTAAATTCACTAAAAGGAGACCATGAAGAAGCAACACTAGAAACCTAATAACCTCTGAGCAGACGATACAAGCAGTAATTAAACCTATTTGCAATAATGTAAAAACAGAATCGGTAGCGTAACTATCTGCTAAGTTGCACATCGGAATCAGGACAGGCTAACTCAGTCCTACACTACAGCAGCAATACAACCGAAAAAATAACGAATAACGAATTTACCCAAAGTAGTCCTGAAAACCAGTAAGTCCCTACTGACATTCAAGGGAAACTGTGAATGTATATATATTAGGCTTAGTATTTTCATCAAAATAAAAAATTAAAATACAGGTAACATTTTCACTTTCTTGTTAGATACTTGTTCCGACATATCGAAAATGAAAAAAAAAACCGCAGATAAATTTGAACATATTGACAGTTTAAACCCAATCTAAATATCAGGAATCGGTGAAGGTTCAGTTACTTCCAAATTGTTAACATTTAAAAATCTCCAACGAAATAAATTCATAATTCCATACAACTTCCACATAGTGAATAAAAAATTTCCCGATACCATTCGATGGAATCTTAGGACTAGAAACTTATAAATGTCAACTAGATTTCAGTTAACCAAACGATTCACTCATATTAAGACCAACTAATTTTAATTTCGCAATAAACTTTACAATATTACACACCTGTGACAATAATCCCACAATACTCCCAGCAAGATCTGAAGTAATCTTACGAAATAAATATTCCAAGCGAAAATACAAATATCCTCATCTGAAATCAACAAGTCGAAAAAGGAATATATATTGGGAATTCGATCTGGAGTCCGAATTTAATATTCGACCGAATGTTTAAATTCGACCAATAGAGTAGAAAATTTAAATCTGAAAAAATCAAATACGAATCAGTGCAGAGTTATGAAACGGTACAGAAAACTAATGACAAAGAAGTCAAGAAGTCAGAAGTGCAAAAACTGAAGACAAACTTCCTACCTCACTAGAAAAGCTCTGCACCAATTACACAGATATGGTCGGTCTAGAAACCGAATCAATAACAACAAATAATCTTTATACACAAAAACTAAGATTGAGTTATAAACAAAGAGTCAGTATATATAAATTAAGTAAGTCAGTCGTCTCGCCGACTTATGTATACATACACCAGTAAAACAAATATTTAAAATTTTTAATAACAAATGCATTTTCATATTTTTGTTTGCATGCTTTTTACAAACATATCTTAGTATTTCGCTCAAGCGCCCCCGCAAATTAAATAAAACCGATTTTGTCAAAAACTATTCTACCTAGAGACACCATAGTTGGAATATATATTTGCTTACTAAATGCGCACATTTCTTTTGTGTAAAGATTTTGCCACGCCCCTTTCCGCCCCCGTAATTTGAAAAAACTCGATTATCTCCCGTAATTTTCTACCTTGTGCAATCATTATGCACACTTAAATTTGATACTAATATCCAGCAAAACACCAATATTGATCAAAATCGGAATAAAAATTGCCAAGTTATGCATATAAACGTTTTTCCATATGGCCGGATTTGGCCGTTGGCTAGTGGGGGCCCTAGGGTGCTCGTATGCTTGAATGAGCGAAATACTAAGATATGCCTGTGAAAAGCATGTGAACAGTCTTTTTTAAATACGAAAATTCATTGGTTATTATAAATTTGAAATATTTGTTTCACTGGTGTATGGTATACCTAAGTCGGCGAGACGACTTACTTACTTCATTTTGTACTAGCAATGGATCTTATCAGATTACCAGACTATATGATAGTGTCTAAAAATAGCACATTCTTTTCAAAGAATGATAACAATTTCCTTCTCTGGATTAAAGCAGTCACAAACATTCCTTTACATGGATGACTTAATACTCATCGGTTGTTCCCAATGATCGTTCAGGGGCGGAAGGATCCAAATAAAAATACAAATAGTTGGCGGGTGCTAATTTCTTCTGATAAATAATTAAAAACGCGCGGGAACTTCGGTTAAAACTATGATTTTATTTGCAGAACAATCTCACACACGCAATAGTTCGATTTAAAGGAAACTAGGATTTGGTAAAAGGAGCAAAGTGCGGGTGGTCGTAGAAAATTCTCGGACTAGAACGAAGAAGGCGATTCTCATCAGAGTCCAAGTCACGCTCCTTAGTGTGACCGTATCCGCCGAGGCTCGAAAAAACCGTCCTCACTCCCCACTGCGTTTCGCCGCTCACTGCTGTTCACCCCGTGTCGTGAACACCCAAAAATAGCTGGTCAAAAACCTGAGAAAGCACAACCTCAAACTGCATCCAGAAAAGTGCTCATTCTAATGCATGAAGTGACATTCCTAGGTCACAAATGTACTGACAAAGGATTATTGCCAGATGACACAAATACGATGTCATTGAAAAACATTTGTATTTGGTAAACAAAATAATTTACCCATCCATTTTAATAGCATAAATATAATAGACCGTTAATATAACATCGCACTAACATTGCAGTCCTTGGCCATAATATTTTTACATGCTCCAAACTCTTTTTCTGTAACTCAATTCATTAATGCTTAGAACAGAGCCCGGCACTCATTTCCCCCGTGGGACGAACACGTTCGGCACCTCGTATGCGTGTAACCGAACGGCTGCCGAAGTCCTCACTCAGAGCATGAGGGTGGATCTAGTTGCCCTCAGCATTTCGACACGAGCACATCTACGTCGCTTTGCTCGATCGCTACACATGAAAAAATGAATACCTTCATTCTTTTTATGTAAATGGCAACTTTTGCAATATTCTATTCGAAACAGTCTAACAGATAACTATTTAGAAGATCTTCTTCGGATAAAAAGTTATCCAAATAATATAGAAGTATAGCAAATAGTTAATTCGAAATTATTAATTTTCCATCGCACTTTTAATTTTTCTTGCTTTCGTCACATGCAATTTGAGCAGTGTAAAGCAACTTACGCACACAGGCAAGCGCACACATACATTGACAGTTTTCGTTGGCTCTCTTTGTGCCGGGCCCTGGCTTAGAACCTTTTAAATATCATTTCCATTTCTCGTTCTTCTTCTTCTTTCCCATCCCCTTTTACACGCATGCCGCGATTGGCACGCATACGCATATAGTTTATGTTGATGATTCGAGCAATGAATAAATATTGACATAGATTGTGTCACCTGGATTGTAAATTTTTATGGGTTCTTTTTTTCTGTTATGGTATTGTAAATTTGAGTCCTGCTTATCTGAAATTTTCTTTGAAATTGTTTCCCTTTCGAGCACTAATTTTTTCCGGTGAGTGCATTAAGTCTATTGCAAAGAATGCTTCTATTGGATTTCTATTAGTGGCAGCGGTTAAGCAGAGCCGATTTATATTGACTGTAACTTGTGTTCTATTTATCCGCACAGAAAAGAAATTTCAGGCCGATAGCTTTTAAGAGGGCTATTTTGCTTAATACAACAACATAAAAATTAGAAGCAATAAAAAAAGATACAAAGAGTACATAAGGATAGACTAAAAATTTCTAAGAATAATAAAAAAAAAAAAATTAAACATTTTTTATGGATTCAACTAATATGACTAATTTAATGAATCCCAAATACATATATACAATTGAAAACTGTTTTGTACTAAAAAAAAAACAACAAAAAGAAGGAAAATTTATCATGCCATACGCAAGCAAAAGAATCTTTATCTTTAACCATTAATCAATAAATAACTCCATAATATTAAGTTATTTTTAAAAAAATTAGGTGTAGTATATTCATACTACATATATTCAAATCAATCAATAAAAAGGGCTCTACTTGTAACACTTTGTTGCAAATATAAACATGTTTAAGAATAAACATCGTGTTCATCTGACGCGGCTCCACCAAATCAGATGCATTAAAGAAAATGTAATACAAATGTACTTGTGTCACAAACAACTAACATAGCATATGACTAGAATTACAATCAGCCACACGCGTTGTGGGAAAAAAGACTTGTAATTGTAAACTAACCCAAAACGATCACAACGGCAGGATGTCAAGTGGCCGACGCCGTGCCCAAAGTAATAATAATTTTTCAACCCCCGAATATGTGGGTGTGACTCGCACTAGAATAAGATCTCCTAAGAACAATTGTGACCTCCTAGAGCCTAAGATTCCCTATATAAACTCCGTACTTTAGTAAATAATATCAGTTCATATTTTGAATTCAACGAATGAAGATCGGGTTATTCTTTCCTTCGCCATGGAAGCCCTGTTCAAACAATTATTCTCCGTAGGAAAAAAAAAAATTTATTTAAAAGTCTTTATTAGTTTAACGTTCACAAATCTTTTATTTTACTGGAAGATTTTAAGACAACTACAATGAACAAAGATCGCGAAGCTCGAACGAAGTTACAAGTTGCACTCAGGTTAAAGACTGATTTGGGGTAGATCGATTATGTTTGGATAAATCCTCTGGTATTGGGCGTCGTTGGTGACAGCGACGCTTGCTGAGTCCAAAAGTCCAACGCTGGCGTGGGATATGTTTATCGTTGAATCGATTTAGGCGACTTGAAGTCTGGTGTACCGAACTTGATCTGTTTAGTGTCCAACTCGACACCATTCCCTTAGGAATGTTTAGTCTGGTGGTTATTGATTGTGCCGATGCCCATTATTACGAGTCCTGACTATTATGCTGATAGTAAGATGAGTGTGAGCACGGTGATGAAATATTTATAAGTTTATAGCATGCATGGTCTTAACTCCTCCCCTCTTAAATGCGGGCGTCCTCGGTCGCTACCACATACTGTACGGGTGTGATTGGCATGACCATTGGTGGATTGCTCTCTGCTGGTCTGTGAATGCATCGCTTCTTGACGACCCAGTAGGTAATTGCTGTAACTCCCAGAAGTGCTTAGACGATCCAGTAGGATGATGAAATGAGTACATTATTGGTTTGAATTTTTTCCAAATTATCTGTATTGTTTAGATGTAGTTCCTTAATCATTTCCAGTGATAAGATCTCGCCTTGGTGTTGTTTATCTGATATAAGTTTTAATAGTGGCGGCTGGGCTTCGACTTCACGTTTGGTCTTGCTGATGTACAACAAATACTCTATATTAATGATTGCATTTTGCGACTGGATCACGAAGGTTCCATTCAACGTAAGATTTTCTCCGTCAATGTTGATGGTTCCCTTAAATTGGTTTAGCAAAAGCGTGCCGGGAGCCACCTCTGAATGCGTTTTAACGTGCTGATTATTTTTAGTTTGGCAATTTGGTTTCCTTCTGTGGAAATACGCGTCTATACATTTGCTATTCTTTAAGCCAATTAGATCTTCCAGTTTACATAGTTTTTTATTATTCTGATTTTTTCATTTATTCTTATTAATTAACCCGAAGTATTGTTTATTACATTTTAGTATATGTCCATATATATATTATATATTTTTTCTATTGTTTTTTCGTTTTTTATATATAGCGAATATGGGCGAAATTGGGTATGACGAGTGGATCAAAGGGAGCGACGGGCGACGGCAGCGCTGACAAAAAAAAGAATGCAGAGAAAGAACGGGATACGATGGGCGGCCAATGGAAAGGCGACGCCAATGGGTGAAAGTGATGGAAGCACATAGATGCAAGGGAGCTAGACAAGGACAAGAAAATAAATGGGCGCGCAGCCACAAAGAAAGTGGACATATGCGCCAAAGATTTACGGGACAAGTGGATGCGTGGGTGAAAGCAGAGGGCCGATGGAAATGTACCAGCTGTATAGCGGTACTACACCAAGCTATTCCTGAGGCCGCGGGAGTTGCCTATATAAAGGCAACGCCCGTCAAGAAAGATTATCAAGTCATCAGATTATCAAGTCATCAAGTCGTGATCAAGTAACAAGTAATTAAGGCCTTACGAGTAACCTTAAGAACTTATCAAGGAAACACAAGGAGCAACAGAAAAACTATACAGGCCTTACGAGTAGCCTGTGCAGTTTCATCCGATAGCAACAAGTCCTTAAATAAGGATAACATACACCGTACCCAAGCTAGAGTAAATTGGAGAGAAGCCAAGTATTTCCAGAAGTATCCAAAGTCAGTGGTAGGCACGAGGATATATCCTACTGCCGAAATTCCAGGATCTATATATCCTGACGAGTACCAATTGCTGAGGAATATCCTGCTGAGTAATAATAGCTACGGGATTCGTCCCAAAGCCATAAAGCAAAGGCCATCTCAACGAGCATAGCGAAAGGGGTGCAGAGGTGTGGAGCACAAATCAAGCACACGATATAGATCGAGACAATAACCAGCAACGGGAGCAAGAGGAAGGCAAGAAGGGACGACGAGGGATTCAAAGTGACTCACCAACGCTGTACAAGTCCGGAACTACCGTAGAGAAACCGTCATATACAACCAAGCCCACTAATGATTTGAATAAACATACGTATAAGCATTAACAACTGAAATCGAACGAGTTTTTAATTTCACCAGGGCACAAAATAAATTTGTTGTGCCGAACCTAGCCCAAGAGATATTGTAAATATCCCGAAGGACGAAAAAGGATCGTTACAACTGGCGCCCAATGTGCTATACTGGTGAAATATAGAAACAAAAACTGCAGTTTATAAATCATAAAAAGATCAAAATGGGAAAAGGATGGATTTACCACATGAAGAAGGAGGATTTGGTACAGACAGGCCAAAGGATCGGGATCGAGATAACCGGCACAGTGGAGGAAATGAGGAAACAGCTAGGCGAGTGGGTAGAAAGGAATGAATCGGACCCAGACTGGAAGGAGGAAATAAATAGATTGGAAACAAAGTACTCGAAAAATCTAAAAATGAAAACAATAGCTAGCACGTCAAAAACATGCGAAAATGGCATAGACAAGGAGGCTGAAGAATTCCAGAAAATAAACATCGCCACACTAGCAATTCCTCCATATTTACCACCAAGATGGGGAAGCGAAGGAGCCCTAGATAGCGCAGAGACAAAGAGGGACATAAGGAGACAAACGATAGACCCCAAGAAAGCAACACCACACACAACAAACAGGACCACCGAATACGCCAAGGTGGCAAAACAAGTGAGGGAGTGGACTTTCAGATTCGATGGCAATTCCAGACCGCTAGAGTTTATAGAACAAATCGAGTGGTCAGCAGACATGTATGGCATCGAGCTGGACATGATCCCAAGAGCAATGCCAGAACTACTGAAAGACAAAGCACTCAAGTGGTACGTCGCAAACAATAAGCAGTGGCGATCGTGGAAGGAGTTCGTTGAGGGCTTCAAGAAATACTTCCTGCCAAGAGGATTCTTCAACAAATTGGCTGATCAAGTGAAAAATCGCAAACAAAACAGAAACGAGTATTTCAAGGACTATATGGTCGACATGCAAACAATGATGAGACCCCTTAAAATACCAGAGTACGAGCAATTGGAGGTTATATTAGAAAATTGCACTCCAGATTTGAGGATATTCGTTCGGCCGCACAGAGTCAGAAACCTAGATGAGCTGATGCAGTTGGCGGAAGAACATGAGATGCTTGAACAAGAAAGATCAGATTTCCATCGCCCAAACAATGCTCAAAGAACAAACAACAACCAATCAAGCCACAGAGGAGGAAATAATTACGGGCCACCAGTCACACAGTGCCGAAGATGCCAAGACAACAGCATGGAGAACAATTCAAGACCAAGCCAAGAAAATAAAAACATCCAAGAGGGAAGAGTCTTAAACCCAAACCAGGCATGCCGCAGATGCGGGGAGCAGGACACTGGGCAAGGGAGTGCAACAATCAGAGACTCAATTTCTGTTGGCAGTGTGGAAGGATTGGGAAAAGAACAAAAGAATGTTGTTGGAGTTCGGGAAACGAAAGGCGGTTCCAGCCTATCAGGGGCGAGCAGGGACCCAGCCAACAAGCTCCTCACCACTAATAGGCCAACTAATAGAGGAAGAGGATCGATTGTCAGCAATTATCGAAGTAGCAGGAGTCCAGATGAAAGCGACAATTGACTCCGGAGCCACGAGCAGTTTTATCAGCAAACAAATGTTGGAAACGGTGGAAAACAAAGGAGACCGAGAGACCACGAACAAGCAAGCATACATGGCGGACGGGAAGGTGAGAGACATCAACGAGCAGTGGACAGGATACGTTCTATTCGGAAACAAAGAAATGAACATAACATTTCTCATCATGCCAAACGGAATAGATGCTATAATCTTAGGATGGATTTTCTTAAGGCTGATGAATACCGAAATGGCATGCGGAGGCCACAGGATAAAAATTCCAACTGTGAAGAGGATGCAGGGCAGGATAACCGAACGTATATCGATCGTGGTGACACAGAAGGAAGAGCAAACAGAAATACAAAGGTTTCTGGAACACGAACTGATGGAATTGGGGAAAATCAAGGGATCATTAAAAGTAGGGATACACAGCATCACAATGAAGGATGATATACCAATAAAACAAAGGTATTACCCAAAAAATCCAAAAATACAGGGAGAAATCAACACAAAGGTCGATGAACTGTTGACAATGGGATGCATCGAACCATCACAAAGCCCATACAGCTCACCCATAGTGATGGTGAGAAAGAAGCAGACGGGCAAATGGAGATTATGCGTAGATTTTAGACAAATTAACGCAAAATCTATAAAAGATGCATACCCAATGCCACGCATCGACTACATCTTAAACCAACTACGTGAAGCGAAATTTATAAGCAGCCTAGACCTGAAGGACGGCTATTGGCGAATTCCGTTGGAAGAAAACAGCAGGCCAATGACAGCATTCACAGTCCCAGGGAAAGGTTTATTCCAATGGAAAGTGATGCCATTCGGGTTACACTCCGCATCAGCAACGCTCCAACGGGCACTGGACCAAGTCATTGGCCCAGAAATAATACCAAACGCGTTCGCCTACCAAGATGACATAGTGGTAGTAAGCAAAACAATCAAAGAACATATGGACCACCTGCAAGAAGTGTTCAGGAGATTGAAAGAAGCAAACTTAAGAATAAATGCGGAAAAGTGCCAATTTTTCAGAAAAGAGCTAAAGTTTCTAGGCCACTTGGTAACAGAAAACGGTATTGCAACGGACCCAGACAAGGTGGCAGCAATAGCTCAATTGAAGCCGCCCACATGCACAAAAGAATTACGGCAATATCTAGGAGTGGCTTCGTGGTACAGACGATTCGTACCAAATTTTGCTATGATAACACACCCGTTAAACGCACTGCTCAAGAAAAAAACCAAATGGCATTGGAGCGAAGAGCATCAGGCAGCATTCGAATCGGTAAAAGAAAAACTCACGAGTGACCCAGTATTGGCATGCCCAGATTTCACAAAAATGTTTGTGCTCAAGACAGATGCAAGCAACATAGGATTAGGGGCCATACTAGTACAAAACACCGAAGAGGGGGAAAGAGTGGTTTCATATCTGTCGAGAGAATTGAATCAAGCGGAGAAGAACTATTCGGCAACAGAAAAGGAATGCCTAGCAATAGTGTGGGCAGTACGCAAGCTGAGACCATATCTCGAGGGATATCGATTTAAGGTGGTGACAGACCACATGGCGTTGAAGTGGTTGAATAGTATAGAGAGCCCCACGGGCCGCATAGCTCGATGGGCACTGGAATTACAACAATACGATTTCGAAATAGCATATCGAAAGGGCAAATTAAACATTGTCGCCGATGCAGTATCAAGACAACCGATGGAAGGGTGCAAAAGAATAGTAGACAATGGCGCCCGGTTACGACAAGCAAACAAAGAATGTGAGTGGATTCAAGATATAATAAAGAAAATACAACAACAACCACAGAAATATCCAGATTACATATTAGAAAACAGCCAGGTGTACAGGAATATTCCGCATAGAGCATGCCAAGAAGAAGTAATATCATGGAAATTGTGTGTGCCCAAGACGCTACGGAACCAAGTGATGGAAGAAAACCACACTTCCATAACGGCAAGGCATACAGGAAACAGGCGAACGATTACTAGTGAAATGGGCGAAGGCAAGGTTTGACTTCAAGTGATTTATTGGGGCCGCAAGCCCGGTATTTATAGGAGAACATTTACATTGGTCTTATGGCTAGTGTCCTTAACGGTACTTAAAGCTAAACATTATGCTTTAGTTCTAATTACGTATAATCTTATGCTTAAGTTCTAATTACGTATAATCTGTTCCTAAAAGTATGTGGCCTATGTGCTATTCATAAAAGTATACTACACCTCCTTTTTTCAAAAAGAAAAATTTATATTTTTCTCATATCCTGTTTATATTATTTTTATTCTATCTAAATGTACTGTTTGCTTTTTGTTTTTATCATCCGCTATTACTATATTATTGTTAGGACCTATGCTCTGTATTGTATATTTGCCTGTGTATTTGTTATCTAATTTATGTCCTGTATCATTTTTTAAAAGTATTTCTTGTCCTTCAGTTAGCGATACTTTTTTTGTGTTTTTATCATATGTTTCTTTTTGTAATGCTTTAAATTTTTCGATGAGCAGTTCGCTCTATTTTGTGCTATTTGTAATTTAAATTTTATTTCTTTATTGAAATCATCAATGTTGTAAATGGGTTCTACCGTTTCAGACGAGAATGGGACAGTTTTAGGATGTTTTGCAAAGACTAGTTCAAAAGGTGCATAACCATGTACGGTGGATGGAGTGGTGTTAAAGCAATATGTGAAGTATGCTAGATATTCATCCCAATCGTCTTTTTTTATGGATATATATGACCTGATGTACTCATTGAAAGTTCTGTGGCTTCTTTCTACTGTTCCAAGAATTTGATGATGGTGCGCCGTGGAGTTAATTTTATTTATGTTAAAATTTTTGCAAAGTTCTATTAGTATTGAGTTCATATATTCTGTTCCCATGTCTGTTAGAATTGTTTTCACTGAACCGTAAATTAAAATGAATTTTTCAAATATTGCCTTTGCAACCGCTTTTGCACTTTTGTTTGGTATTGGTATTGATATGAGATATTTGGACAGATCGCAGATAATAGTAACTGCGTATTCATTACCGTTCATTGTTTTTGGTAATGGTCCAATTGTATCTATTATTATTGTGTCAAAAGTGGTTGCAGGGGTTGGTGTTATGACCAATGGGGAGTGGTTGTGTCTGGTTACTTTGGATAGTTTGCACTTTTCGCAATTTTTGATGTATGTTGCAACATTCCGAGACATATTTTTCCAAAAGAAATCTCTTTTTATTTTTCCTAGTGTTCTGTTTACCCCGCAGTGACCTCCCTCTATTGGGTCATTATGATATTTATTTAATGTATTTCTTATTTCTTCTTTATTTGTTATTACTTTTACTTGAGGTAGAACTGCTATTTCTAAATGTTTTAATGTGTCTTTTCCTTTTTGTTTTAGTTCATTAGGTGTAAGTGACCTAAATAGTTTTTCTGACATGTCTATCTTCAGTTTATAGATTTTTTTGAGCACCGGCTTCTTTTTCAAGCCTTGGAAGGAATCGATCTAGATCTATTCTTCCACTAATGATCAAATCGCCTATGTTGAAGGAGAGTAATTTTTCTTTATTTTTGGTAATAAAACATTTGCATTTTTTGAATTTAATTTGCGCGTATTTTTTGGCTTCGTTAGGATTTATTATTTCATATATTCTAGGTGTTTCTATTCTGTTATTGTTAAATTTATTTTCCTTATGTATTAATTTTTTTGTTTCTGATCTTGTTGCTACTTTAAGTATTTTATTCGTTTCTATGTTTTTTATATTTTCAAATTCAATTCTTGAGAGAGCATCCGCTGCGAAATTTTCTTGTCCCCTGATGTATTCTATAGTAAAATCGAACTCTTCTAAATCTAGCCTTATTCTAGTAAGCTTTGACGATGGGTTTTTTAGAGAAAATAGGTATGTTAATGGCTGATGGTCAGTTCTGATTAGGAATTTTTTTCCGTATATGTATGGTTTGAAATATTGAATTGCCCAATGTATTGCTGTTAATTCTTGCTCGATTGTTGACTTATTGCTTTCGCCTTTTGTAAATGCCTTAGATGCATATGATACGGGTAATTGGAGTCCATCAAATTCTTGGCTGAGGACGGCTCCACATGCGATCTTGCTTGCATCAGTTGTGATACAGAATTTTTTATTAAAATCTGGATATTGGAGTATTTGTGGGCTTAATAATTTGTTTTTTAGGTATTCAAAAGCGGCTTGACAGTTTGCATCCCAGTTAAATTCTACATTTTTCCTAGATAATCTATTGATAAATTGTGCATGGTATGCAAAGTTTGGAATGAATCTACGGTAGTAATTACAGAATGCTACAAATCTTTTGGCTTCGTCGCCATTCTTGGGAGTCGGGTAATCTTGAATCGTTTTGAACTTGCTTTCGTCTGGTAAAATTCCTTTATTTGTGCATTTGTGTCCTAGAAAAGTAACTTCATGTCTGAAGAAGGAGCATTTGTCTGGGTGCAATTTTAAGTTATATTTTCGGCAGGTTTCAAAAACATCCCTTAAGTTTCTGATCATGTGACTTTCAGAGCACCCAATTACAATTAGATCATCCATATAAAGGAATGTTTGGGATGGTGATAGACCCGTGAATGCAAGGGACATCATTCTTTGAAACGAGTTTGGTGCAATTTTTAATCCGTATGGTAATCGCTTGAATCTGAATGAGCCCTTATCTGTGGAAAATGATGTTATGTCCCGAGATTTTTCTTCTAATTCTACTTGATGAAATCCTGACATTAAGTCTAAACAAGAGAAGTATTTAGCGCGTCCTAGCTGGTCAAGGATATCGTCCATTCTGGGTAGTGGGAATGTATCCGCTACTAGTTGTTTGTTAATTTTTCTATAATCAACTACCAATCTCCACCGTTTTTCCTTGCTGCCAGGTAGCGACTTTTTAGGAACCAATAAAATCGGACTATTGAACTCAGACATTGATGGTTCAATAATATCATCATTGATCAATTTGTCCACTTGTTTATTGATTTCGTTTTTTTGACTGTGTGCTATCCTGTAGTTTTTGGTGTAGTGTTGTGTTGTGTCTTTGAGTCTTAATTTTTGTTTATAGAAATTGTTGGACGATATTTGTTCAGATTCTATTGTGAATACATCATCAAATTCTGAGCATAATTTATGTAGAGGTTTTTTCACGAAATCGGGAAAATGGGGTGCTAGTTTGTTCATTATTGTGGATTTATGTTTTGAATCATGTTGTTTGTCTATTTTTAAGATTTCATAATCGCACAGTTTTTCATTTAATAGGTTTATATTTGTAATTTGCACGTCTGTGTTGTTAGTATTTAATATGCGGACGTATGGGTTAGTCTTAGAAGCAATAGTGTTTGCGACGAATACCCCCGGGTGTAATTCTTGATTAGGGATAAAGATGTTATTGTTGTTTGAGGATATTGTAATGCGTACAATTTTTTGCTGTTCTAGGTGGAATATTGAATACATGTGTGTTTTGACTGATCCCTATATTGATTATAATTTTTTATCTTGATTTATATGGATCTATTATCAATTTGTTGGTGGAATAATTGAGTGTGCAATTGAATTTTTTTATAAAGTCAAGCCCCAAGATTCCGTCACATGGGATGGGGAAATCATTTTCTATTACTTGGAAGGTGTGTACCGTTGAGAGGTTGCTGACCTTTAGTTTGGTTTCGCCTATTGTAAATAGGACGTCTTTGCCTATTCCACTAAGTTTTGTCCGTTTTTGTATGTTAACTGTATTGTCTTTTCTTAATATTTCTTGTTTTATTAGTGATACATCAGCTCCTGTGTCTAATAGTAATTTTATTGTCCCTACATCGTCAAAGTTTAAAGTTATGTAGCTATTAAGGTTGCAATTTAAATTATATATTTTATTTGTTCGATTTTTTACACCAGAGGACTTTCGGAGTTTTCCGAATTTTCTTCTACATTTGTAAATCTAACATTATTATTTTGTTGTGTTTTAGGAGGATAATTAGTTTTGGTATATCTATTGTTATAATTTCTTCGATTATAATTATTACTATAGTTATTGTAATTCCTAGTATTGTTATAGTTAGTATTATCATTTGGTTTTTTGGTAATTATTATTATAATTTCTATTATTATTGTACGAGTTCCTATTTTTGTAATTGTTTCTTTTAGTATAAAACACGCTGTGATCTTGTTCTATATTTGTAGATGTATTTACAAATTTAGCTATAACATCATTCATTTCAGTAAAATTGCCTGCTTCTATTATTGTTCTGACCTTTTCGTTATCGCAGTTCTTTATGATTGATTTCACTGCTGTTTGAGTGGCATATTTCTTTGCTGTTTCAGGGTTTACGTTGTCTGTTATGAATGCGCGTTTCAATGATTTAGTAAGATTTTCTTTTTCTGACATAAATGAATTTGCGTTCTTGCCATTTTGTTTTAAATTCATTAATCTTGCCTCTGCTACCTGAACTGTTTCACCCTTAATTTCTTTCTTTAATGTTTGGATTATACCATTTATAGTGTTTTCATTAGTAACTAGTAGTCTAACGTCCCCTTTTAGTTTTGTTTTTATGACTTTAATAGCTGTTTCTTCATGTTCTGCTTTTATTTCGTTGATTAATTCCAGTGAATCTATGAAACTTTGAAATGTTTCTACTCCACCATCATACTCTTGAATCAGCTTAGAAGCTGTATTAAGAAATTCAATCTTTGTTTACACCATCTTTGGTTTTGTATTATCTTGAATGTTTTCTGGGTTATCTTTTACACCTGATATATCTTGAATGTCTCCTGGGTTATTTTTTACAGCTGATTCTTCTGTGTCTTTTGCTACTAGTGGTTCAAAAGTTGCTTCTAGATTCGAATCTACCGGTATTGTGAATTTTATATTATGTTTTGTTGCTATATTTATTAGTTGTTTATTTAAACTGTATATTAGCTCAGTAAAGCTTTTACTGCTAGATTCATTGCATATGTCTGTACTGCTACTCTTTATTCTATTATAACTGTCGAAGATAGTTTCAAGGTGCTTGTTTATGGTTTGAGGGTGTATATAAATTGTTTTATTTAGGCACTTGTATGCTTTCTGAAATTTTTCTTTCAATATTTCTATGTTCTGGTCCATTGAAATTATGTTTCTTTTGATTTTATCTTATTTTTTTTTTTAATTAAAATATTTTTGTTCTCCTATTTTTTTTTGTTTATTGTTTTTTTCAAATTGTTTATAATTATATTTTCTAATATTTAATTATTTCTAAAAAAAAATTTTGTAATTTTTCTTATAGGGTATCTAGACTTCGTTATTGGGCAGATTTGATCTTGTTGAGCTTGCTGCGATCAGAAAGCTTTATGTGTGCTTGCAAGCTTTGTGAATTTTACTTTTTTTTTTCAAAAGTTTGCTTTGATCGCGGCAAGCTTTTCAAGTGTGATTTTGTTGTTTGTGCACTTTTGACAGCACATGTTTGACATGTGTTCTTCTTTAGGGTATGTTGGGGTATATTAGGCTGTTTGTAATTTATTATTTAATTATCTATGTATATATTTGTTTTTTTTTCGTTTTTGTGTAGTTTTCATTTTAGTGTATATTTGATTTTTGATTTTTTTTTTTTTGTTTTCTTCTTTCTTTTGTTTCTAGGGTATTTTGGCAATGATAGACTTATTCAAATAAAGAAATTTATAAACAAAATATATTAATATTTTTCCATTTTATTTCATTTTTTTTTTTTATGTTTTTTGTTTTTGTGTATTTACATTAATTTATAGTGGCAGCGCAAAAATCGCCTCTTACCACAAAGGTGCTATTATGAGCACTCTTTTTTATTAAATTGATTTTTAAAACTCTGCTGTTGTTGCCGCCTTGCCTGCTGATTTCTCTCGTGCGTTATCTCCAACTCATCTATCCTGCTCCAGAGTTTGCACGCTTCTGCCCAGGGTGGTGGCGGGTCGCTGTTGATGTGCGCCAGTAGAGCCGCACGTTGCTTCCTAAAGCGGACCAGGTGGCCGCCTCGGCGCTTTGGCCTTAGGACAAGGGGATTGCCGTCAGCGCGTCCTCCTCTCGCCTCCTTCTTGCCAGCTCCGCTCGTGCTGCAGGTTGCCTGGCTCGGTATTCCTCGATAGTCAGCGGCCGTGGTCCGTCCAGCGGGCAGTCTTCCAACGCCTTTTGTAGCGCTTCTTTATCCTTTGGCATTGATACTTCAGCCTGCTTCCTTTTTTTTTCACTTTTGCCTTTTTTGTATGGCAAGGATTTATTTTATTTTGCCTTTATTTTATTTGTTGCCGATAGTAGGCAGGATCGCCATGAAATGGGCGAAGGCAAGGTTTGACTTCAAGTGATTTATTGGGGCCGCAAGCCCGGTATTTATAGGAGAACATTTACATTGGTCTTATGGCTAGTGTCCTTAACGGTACTTAAAGCTAAACATTATGCTTAAGTTCTAATTACGTTTAATCTTATGCTTAAGTTCTAATTACGTATAATCTGTTCCTAAAAGTATGTGGCCTATGTGCTATTCATAAAAGTATACTACACTAGAACTGCGGCAAGATATTATTGGCCAGGAATGCAACGAGATATCAGGAAATTCGTGGGAAAGTGCACAACATGTCAGCAATACAAACCCAACCAACAGCAAGCAGCAGGGAAAATGCTGACGCAAATACCGGATGAACCATGGGCCACCGTTTGCGCTGATTTCGTCGGACCCTTACCACGGTCGAAACATGGAAACTCAATGTTACTAGTAATCATTGACCGATTTTCAAAATGGACAGAACTGATACCCATGCGAAAGGCAACTGCGGAGAATCTAATCAAGGCCTTTAGGGAAAGGATTCTGTCGAGATTTGGAGTTCCTAAAGTGTTAATAACGGACAATGGGGTCCAATTCACTAGCAGAACGTTTAAGAAAATGCTAGAGGAATGGGGATGCCAACACCAATTAACAGCTCCATACACACCACAAGAAAACCCAACCGAAAGGGCAAACAGAACAGTGAAAACAATGATTGCTCAGTTTACCGGTGAAAATCAACGGAATTGGGATGAGAGCTGGCCAGAAATAACACTGGCTGTAAATACTAGTCAATCAGAGTCAACTGGATTTACGCCAGCATATGTGATACAAGGACGTGAACCTAGAATGCCAGGCGCGTTATACGATAGGGTCACTACAGGCACAGGAAAGCAAAGCATACCACCAGAGGCAAAGGCAAAAGAAGTGCAAGAGCTGTTCGAGCTAATAAGACGTAATCTGGAGACGGCGGCACAAGATCAGGCACGTCACTATAACCTAAGGAGAGAGTGCAGACCAACAATTGGAACAACAGTATGGGCGAAAGAACACCACCTTTCAAATGCTGCAGAAGAATTCGCAGCAAAGCTGGCACCAAAGTTTGGAGGCCCATATGAAGTGATAGGTTTTGCATCTCCGGTCATATGCAAATTACGGCACAAAGAAACGAAAAAAAGCAGACGAGCACACATCAGCCAATTGAAGCAACAAATATGCGAGGAAGAGGATGGCATGAAAATTGATGAGCAATGAGTATGGACGACTCTAATGACATGGCGGCGAGAAATCTGCACAGACCGGCCGGCTGAACAGAGAACTCAAAAACATGAAATTAGACCTGAAAATCTCAAAGTACATACATATCGAAAAAATAACAAAGCCACAAACCGCATCTCAGAGTAAGAGGAAGATATAATAAGTAGGGTAAATAGATGAAAGACACTGATAAGAAAAGATGCGGAACAGGCCAAAAGAAAAAACCCACAAGGGATATACAAAGAAAAGATGCCCTAATCCGCCAACATTAACGAAAAGGTACTCAGTAATCGCCAACAATAGAAGACAAATGGCCAATAAAAGATGCGAGCTGAGTCCCAAAAACAAAAACAAGCAAAACACATGGCAAAAACTACAAAAAAAAAAGGAGGAACAAAGGCAATACATAAAAAAAAAAAAGCACAAATACGGAAATGAAAGAAATACACATACAGAAAACAAACACAAGGTACAAGGGACAGGGGAGGGCAAATCCCTACCGAAGAAGGGGGGGAGTGTGAGGAATATTATAAATCATAATAATATCCCACACAACAAACCGACAGCGAAGCAATCCAAAGGTGTAAATAACGCACCAGATACAAGATATAGCCGAGACACGAACCAGATGTACGATATACGACCAATATTGGCACTGGTCGATCGAACCAGTGCAACGCAAATAAATTACGATCAATCGCAATGGATCGAACCACACGCAACCGCAAGCGATTTCGTACAAGCGGGAAGATGCGTGGGAAGCATAATGTAAGAAGTCGGCAATTGCACGACATACGATACGGCTACGATCAAACACGACCGATCGAAAAATGCAAACGCATAGGGGAATATGCGAACCGAAGGGGGAGGGATGAACAATGGGGAAGCCCTCTATCTGATAGATACGATATGCGGATGAAAGTGCATTGCATGGGAAATTAAACGATGTTGTATATTAAATTAATCAGGAGAATTATTATTAAACAATAGTTTAAGTCAATACAATTACTATGTATATATATAAGTATAATATGGAGCGAATATGGGCGAAATTGGGTATGACGAGTGGATCAAAGGGAGCGACGGGCGACGGCAGCGCTGACAAAAAAAAGAATGCAGAGAAAGAACGGGATACGATGGGCGGCCAATGGAAAGGCGACGCCAATGGGTGAAAGTGATGGAAGCACATAGATGCAAGGGAGCTAGACAAGGACAAGAAAATAAATGGGCGCGCAGCCACAAAGAAAGTGGACATATGCGCCAAAGATTTACGGGACAAGTGGATGCGTGGGTGAAAGCAGAGGGCCGATGGAAATGTACCAGCTGTATAGCGGTACTACACCAAGCTATTCCTGAGGCCGCGGGAGTTGCCTATATAAAGGCAACGCCCGTCAAGAAAGATTATCAAGTCATCAGATTATCAAGTCATCAAGTCGTGATCAAGTAACAAGTAATTAAGGCCTTACGAGTAACCTTAAGAACTTATCAAGGAAACACAAGGAGCAACAGAAAAACTATACAGGCCTTACGAGTAGCCTGTGCAGTTTCATCCGATAGCAACAAGTCCTTAAATAAGGATAACATACACCGTACCCAAGCTAGAGTAAATTGGAGAGAAGCCAAGTATTTCCAGAAGTATCCAAAGTCAGTGGTAGGCACGAGGATATATCCTACTGCCGAAATTCCAGGATCTATATATCCTGACGAGTACCAATTGCTGAGGAATATCCTGCTGAGTAATAATAGCTACGGGATTCGTCCCAAAGCCATAAAGCAAAGGCCATCTCAACGAGCATAGCGAAAGGGGTGCAGAGGTGTGGAGCACAAATCAAGCACACGATATAGATCGAGACAATAACCAGCAACGGGAGCAAGAGGAAGGCAAGAAGGGACGACGAGGGATTCAAAGTGACTCACCAACGCTGTACAAGTCCGGAACTACCGTAGAGAAACCGTCATATACAACCAAGCCCACTAATGATTTGAATAAACATACGTATAAGCATTAACAACTGAAATCGAACGAGTTTTTAATTTCACCAGGGCACAAAATAAATTTGTTGTGCCGAACCTAGCCCAAGAGATATTGTAAATATCCCGAAGGACGAAAAAGGATCGTTACAACTGGCGCCCAATGTGCTATACTGGTGAAATATAGAAACAAAAACTGCAGTTTATAAATCATAAAAAGATCAAAATGGGAAAAGGATGGATTTACCACATGAAGAAGGAGGATTTGGTACAGACAGGCCAAAGGATCGGGATCGAGATAACCGGCACAGTGGAGGAAATGAGGAAACAGCTAGGCGAGTGGGTAGAAAGGAATGAATCGGACCCAGACTGGAAGGAGGAAATAAATAGATTGGAAACAAAGTACTCGAAAAATCTAAAAATGAAAACAATAGCTAGCACGTCAAAAACATGCGAAAATGGCATAGACAAGGAGGCTGAAGAATTCCAGAAAATAAACATCGCCACACTAGCAATTCCTCCATATTTACCACCAAGATGGGGAAGCGAAGGAGCCCTAGATAGCGCAGAGACAAAGAGGGACATAAGGAGACAAACGATAGACCCCAAGAAAGCAACACCACACACAACAAACAGGACCACCGAATACGCCAAGGTGGCAAAACAAGTGAGGGAGTGGACTTTCAGATTCGATGGCAATTCCAGACCGCTAGAGTTTATAGAACAAATCGAGTGGTCAGCAGACATGTATGGCATCGAGCTGGACATGATCCCAAGAGCAATGCCAGAACTACTGAAAGACAAAGCACTCAAGTGGTACGTCGCAAACAATAAGCAGTGGCGATCGTGGAAGGAGTTCGTTGAGGGCTTCAAGAAATACTTCCTGCCAAGAGGATTCTTCAACAAATTGGCTGATCAAGTGAAAAATCGCAAACAAAACAGAAACGAGTATTTCAAGGACTATATGGTCGACATGCAAACAATGATGAGACCCCTTAAAATACCAGAGTACGAGCAATTGGAGGTTATATTAGAAAATTGCACTCCAGATTTGAGGATATTCGTTCGGCCGCACAGAGTCAGAAACCTAGATGAGCTGATGCAGTTGGCGGAAGAACATGAGATGCTTGAACAAGAAAGATCAGATTTCCATCGCCCAAACAATGCTCAAAGAACAAACAACAACCAATCAAGCCACAGAGGAGGAAATAATTACGGGCCACCAGTCACACAGTGCCGAAGATGCCAAGACAACAGCATGGAGAACAATTCAAGACCAAGCCAAGAAAATAAAAACATCCAAGAGGGAAGAGTCTTAAACCCAAACCAGGCATGCCGCAGATGCGGGGGAGCAGGACACTGGGCAAGGGATAGCAACAATCAGAGACTCAATTTCTGTTGGCAGTGTGGAAGGATTGGGAAAAGAACAAAAGAATGTTGTTGGAGTTCGGGAAACGAAAGGCGGTTCCAGCCTATCAGGGGCGAGCAGGGACCCAGCAAACAAGCTCCTCACCACTAATAGGCCAACTAATAGAGGAAGAGGATCGATTGTGTCCAGATGAAAGCGACAATTGACTCCGGAGCCACGAGCAGTTTTATCAGCAAACAAATGTTGGAAACGGTGGAAAACAAAGGAGACCGAGAGACCACGAACAAGCAAGCATACATGGCGGACGGGAAGGTGAGAGACATCAACGAGCAGTGGACAGGATACGTTCTATTCGGAAACAAAGAAATGAACATAACATTTCTCATCATGCCAAACGGAATAGATGCTATAATCTTAGGATGGATTTTCTTAAGGCTGATGAATACCGAAATGGCATGCGGAGGCCACAGGATAAAAATTCCAACTGTGAAGAGGATGCAGGGCAGGATAACCGAACGTATATCGATCGTGGTGACACAGAAGGAAGAGCAAACAGAAATACAAAGGTTTCTGGAACACGAACTGATGGAATTGGGGAAAATCAAGGGATCATTAAAAGTAGGGATACACAGCATCACAATGAAGGATGATATACCAATAAAACAAAGGTATTACCCAAAAAATCCAAAAATACAGGGAGAAATCAACACAAAGGTCGATGAACTGTTGACAATGGGATGCATCGAACCATCACAAAGCCCATACGGCTCACCCATAGTGATGGTGAGAAAGAAGCAGACGGGCAAATGGAGATTATGCGTAGATTTTAGACAAATTAACGCAAAATCTATAAAAGATGCATACCCAATGCCACGCATCGACTACATCTTAAACCAACTACGTGAAGCGAAATTTATAAGCAGCCTAGACCTGAAGGACGGCTATTGGCGAATTCCGTTGGAAGAAAACAGCAGGCCAATGACAGCATTCACAGTCCCAGGGAAAGGTTTATTCCAATGGAAAGTGATGCCATTCGGGTTACACTCCGCATCAGCAACGCTCCAACGGGCACTGGACCAAGTCATTGGCCCAGAAATAATACCAAACGCGTTCGCCTACCAAGATGACATAGTGGTAGTAAGCAAAACAATCAAAGAACATATGGACCACCTGCAAGAAGTGTTCAGGAGATTGAAAGAAGCAAACTTAAGAATAAATGCGGAAAAGTGCCAATTTTTCAGAAAAGAGCTAAAGTTTCTAGGCCACTTGGTAACAGAAAACGGTATTGCAACGGACCCAGACAAGGTGGCAGCAATAGCTCAATTGAAGCCGCCCACATGCACAAAAGAATTACGGCAATATCTAGGAGTGGCTTCGTGGTACAGACGATTCGTACCAAATTTTGCTATGATAACACACCCGTTAAACGCACTGCTCAAGAAAAAAACCAAATGGCATTGGAGCGAAGAGCATCAGGCAGCATTCGAATCGGTAAAAGAAAAACTCACGAGTGACCCAGTATTGGCATGCCCAGATTTCACAAAAATGTTTGTGCTCAAGACAGATGCAAGCAACATAGGATTAGGGGCCATACTAGTACAAAACACCGAAGAGGGGGAAAGAGTGGTTTCATATCTGTCGAGAGAATTGAATCAAGCGGAGAAGAACTATTCGGCAACAGAAAAGGAATGCCTAGCAATAGTGTGGGCAGTACGCAAGCTGAGACCATATCTCGAGGGATATCGATTTAAGGTGGTGACAGACCACATGGCGTTGAAGTGGTTGAATAGTATAGAGAGCCCCACGGGCCGCATAGCTCGATGGGCACTGGAATTACAACAATACGATTTCGAAATAGCATATCGAAAGGGCAAATTAAACATTGTC